>CM060484.1:31589430-31600473 GCA_030544235.1 Lepturacanthus savala
TATGTAGAATAAACACATCCCAGTCCTCTAGAATATGTAGAAAAAAACACCCCAGTACTCTAGAATATATAGAATAAACACATCCCAGTCCTCGAGAATATGTAGAAAAAAACACCCCAGTACTCTAGAATATGTAGAAAAAAACACCCCAGTCCTCTAGAATATGTAGAATAAACACATCCCAGTCCTCTAGAATATGTAGAAAAAAACACCCCAGTCCTCTAGAATATGTAGAATAAACACATCCCAGTCCTCTAGAATATGTAGAATAAACACATCCCAGTCCTCGAGAATATGTAGAAAAAAACACCCCAGTACTCTAGAATATATAGAATAAACACATCCCAGTCCTCTAGAATATATAGAATAAACACATCCCAGTCCTCTAGAATATATAGAATAAACACATCCCAGTCCTCTAGAATATATATAATAAACATATCCCAGTCCTCTAGAATATATAGAATAAACACATCCCAGTCCTCTAGAATATGTAGAAAACACATCCCAGTCCTCTAGAATATGTAGAAAAAAACACCCCAGTACTCTAGAATATGTAGAATAAACACATCCCAGTCCTCTAGAATATGTAGAATAAACACATCCCAGTCCTCTAGAATATGTAGAATAAACACATCCCAGTCCTCTAGAATATGTAGAATAAACACATCCCAGTCCTCTAGAATATGTAGAAAACACATCCCAGTCCTCTAGAATATGTAGAATAAACACATCCCAGTCCTCTAGAATATGTAGAAAACACATCCCAGTCCTCTACAATATGTAGAATAAACACATCCCATTCCTCTAGAATATATAGTATAAAAACATCCCAGTTCTCTAGAATATATAGAATAAACACATCCCAGTCCTCTAGAATATATAGAATAAACACATCCCAGTCCTCTAGAATATATAGAATAAACACATCCCAGTCCTCTAGAATATATAGAATAAACACATCCCAGTCCTCTAGAATATGTAGAATAAACACATCCCAGTCTTTTAGAATATATAGAATAAACACATCCCAGTCCTCTAGAATATGTAGAATAAACACATCCCAGTCCTCTAGAATATGTAGAATAAACACATCCCAGTCCTCTAGAATATATAGAATAAACACATCCCAGTCCTCTAGAATATATAGAATAAACACATCCCAGTCCTCTAGAATATGTAGAAAACACATCCCAGTCCTCTAGAATATGTAGAAAACACATCCCAGTCCTCTAGAATATGTAGAATAAACACATCCCATTCCTCTAGAATATATAGAATAAAAACATCCCAGTCCTCTAGAATATGTAGAATAAACACATCCCATTCCTCTGGAATATATAGAATAAAAACATCCCAGTCCTCTAGAATATGTAGAATACACACATCCCATTCCTCTAGAATATATAGAATAAACACATCCCAGTCCTCTAGAATATATAGAATAAACACATCCCAGTCCTCTAGAATATATAGAATAAACACATCCCAGTCCTCTAGAATATATAGAATAAACACATCCCAGTCCTCTAGAATATGTAGAATAAACACATCCCAGTCCTCTAGAATATATAGAATAAACACATCCCAGTCCTCTAGAATATGTAGAAAACACATCCCAGTCCTCTAGAATATGTAGAAAACACATCCCAGTCCTCTAGAATATGTAGAATAAACACATCCCATTCCTCTAGAATATATAGAATAAAAACATCCCAGTCCTCTAGAATATGTAGAATAAACACATCCCATTCCTCTGGAATATATAGAATAAAAACATCCCAGTCCTCTAGAATATGTAGAATACACACATCCCATTCCTCTAGAATATATAGAATAAACGCATCCCAGTCCTCTAGAATATGTAGAATACACACATCCCATTCCTCTAGAATATATAGAATAAACACATCCCAGTCCTCTAGAATATATAGAATAAACACATCCCAGTCCTCTAGAATATATAGAATAAACACATCCCAGTCCTCTAGAATATATAGAATAAACACATCCCAGTCCTCTAGAATATGTAGAATAAACACATCCCAGTCCTCTAGAATATATAGAATAAACACATCCCAGTCCTCTAGAATATATAGAATAAACACATCCCAGTCCTCTAGAATATGTAGAATAAACACATCCCAGTCCTCTAGAATATATAGAATAAACACATCCCAGTCCTCTAGAATATGTAGAAAACACATCCCAGTCGTCAGTACTAGAATACAACAACATCCATCCTAACTCAGCTGTTGGTTCCTGTTTGGATTGAACATGAACCAGATAATTATAGTGTTGAAAGTGCAGCCAGCAACAAAAGAGTCAGATACAAAAACAGCAACTCAACAAACACAAAGAATAAAAGATAAATAAACAAAAATAGACGGAACATTATGAGTCATTGATGAAAATAAAGATTCATGAAAAGAAAATATCTGGAAACACTTTCAGATTCATGCAAAATGCAAATATTTCATATTCATTTTATAAACATGAATTAATATGTTACAAGTCATTTAATAAGATTCTCATTATAACATCATTATTCATTAATTATAATAATATAATAATTATACCAGACATTTATATGCATCTATATGCATCTACCTAGAAACTTTAGGTTAATAGTAAAAATATTGTTTCAGCTGCAGATTCAGATCAATGATGAATGTTCACTTATTGGAGATTATTGATTATTGTTGACTACTGATTATTGGAGACTATTGATTATTGTTGACTACTGATTATTGGAGACTATTGATTATTGTTGACTACTGATTATTGGAGACTATCGACTATTAGAGACTCTATTGACTATTGATTATACTCTGTTGATTATAATCAATAACTATAATAAGCTATAACGTCATAGCTAATTACATCAGTGTGTCAGACACTAAATGTTTCACACACTCAGGTGGTAAGTAAAGTAAATAATTAATTCAAAGACTGCATTTAAGTACAAATTTGAGATACTTGTACTTCATTGAAGTATTTCCAGCTGATTATTGATTCGATCTCAGAGTAAATTCTGAGTTTAATCGTGTCACTCAGCACAGAAACAGCTGCGTCAAACCAAAGACAGCTTCATTTTCCTGATGTTTCTCTGACTGATGAACTCAGAGCAGAGAGACAATAAAACAGAAAATAACACAATCAATATTAAAGTGCAGCTTTGATCCATGAGTCTCTGTCCTCCTCCTGCTCTGTTTTACAGTGTAATTACAGCGTGATATAATATTACAGCATTAATAAATGTTATGGTGTTATCTGCTATCACAGTGATGTGACTAGAACTGAATATCAGCATTTAGCTGCTTTATAGAATAATAAATAAGAAGAAATAAAAAGCTGAGTGAGTCTACACGCACACACACACACACACACACACACACACACACACACACACACACACACATATATATATATATATATATATATATATATATATATATATATATATATATATATATATATAAACAAACATCATCACCAGATTATTGTCAAATAATTTTTCATGCTATTTAAAGTTTTATTACAAATTCTTCACAACAGTTTTGCTCTAACTGAGCCTTTAAAGCAGGGGTGTCAACATGTGGCCCGGGGGCCAGAACCAGCCCATTAAGGGTCCAGTCTGGTCCAGTGGATGAATGAACAACATGAGATGATGAATGTTCTGGTTCCTGTTTGTTCAGTGAGAAACTTTAACGGCTCCAGACATCAAATATTTATAGTTTAATTCAGTAAAAGTGTTTTATGGAGATAAATTCACCTGCTGCTGGAAATATATGAAATATTATTCACTGAGTCAATATTTTAATTGAAATACATGAATATGGAAGAACTGAGGCTATTGAAACTGAACCTGTTTACCTGATGTCATCTACACAATTACTATACTACTACTACTACACTACTACTACACTACTACACTACTACACTACTACTACACTACTACTACACTACTACTACACTACTACACTACTACTACACTACTACACTACTACTACACTACTACTACACTACTACTACACTACTACACTACTACTACACTACTACACTACTACTACACTACTACACTAATACTACACTACTACACTACTACTACACTACTACTACACTACTACACTACTACTACACTACTACACTACTACTACACTACTACTACACTACTACTACACTACTACACTACTACTACACTACTACACTACTACTATACTACTACACTAATACTACACTACTACACTACTACTACACTACTACTACACTACTACTACACTACTACACTACTACTACACTACTACACTACTACACTACTACACTACTACACTACTACTACACTACTACTACACTACTACACTACTACTACACTACTACTACACTACTACTACACTACTACTACACTACTACACTACTACTACACTACTACACTACTACACTACTACACTACTACTACACTACTACTACTACTACTACACTACTACTACTACTACACTACTACTACACTACTACACTACTACTACACTACTACACTACTACACTACTACACTACTACTACACTACTACTACTACTACTACACTACTACTACTACTACTACACTACTACTACACTACTACACTACTACTACACTACTACACTACTACTACACTACTACACTACTACTACACTACTACTACACTACTACACTACTACTACACTACATTACTACTACATTACTACTACACTACTACTACACTACTACACTACTACACTACTACTACACTACTACACTACTACTACACTACTACACTACTACTACACTACTACTACACTACTACTACACTACTACACTACTACTACACTACATTACTACTACATTACTACTACACTACTACACTACTACACTACTACACTACTACTACACTACTACTACACTACTACACTACTACACTACTACTACACTACTACTACACTACTACACAACTACACTACTACTACACTACATTACTACTACATTACTACATTACTACTACATTACTACTACACTACTACACTACTACTACACTACTACTACACTACAACACTACTACATTACTACTACACTACTACTACACTAGTACTACACTACTACTACACTACTACATTACTACTACACTACTACTACACTACTACTACACTACTACTACACTACTACTACACTACATTACTACTACATTACTACTACACTACTACACTACTACTACACTACTACACTACATTACTACTACATTACTACTACACTACTACACTACTACTACACTACTACTACACTACTACACTACTACTACACTACTACACTACTACACTACTACACTGCTACTACACTACTACTACACTACTACACTACTACACTACTACTACACTACTACACTACTACACTACTACTACACTACTACTACACTACTACACTACTACTACACTACTACACTACTACATTACAACTACACTACTACATTACTACTACACTACTACATTACTACTACATTAATACTACATTACTACTACTACACTACTACACTACTACTACACTACTACACTACTACATTACTACTACACTACTACTACACTACTACACTACTACTACACTACTACACTACTACACTACTACACTGCTACTACACTACTACTACACTACTACACTACTACTACACTACTACACTACTACTACACTACTACACTACTACACTACTACTACACTACTACTACACTACTACACTACTACACTACTACTACACTACTACATTACAACTACACTACTACATTACTACTACACTACTACTACACTACTACACTACTACAACACTACTACACTACTACACTACTACTACACTACTACTACACTACTACATTACTACTACTACACTACTACACTACTACTACACTACTACTACACTACTACACTACTACACTACTACTACACTACTACTACACTACTACACTACTACACTACTACACTACTACTACACTACTACACTACTACATTACAACTACACTACTACATTACTACTACACTACTACTACACTGCTACATTACTACTACACTACTACTACACTACTACACTACTACTACACTACTACACTACTACACTACACTACTACTACACTACTACTACACTACTACACTACTACACTACACTACTACTACACTACTACTACACTACTACTACACTACTACACTACTACTACACTACTACACTACTATACTACTACTACACTATTATACTACTACACTACTACACTACTACTACACTATTATACTACTACATTACTACTACACTACTACACTACTACTACACTACTACACTACATTACTACTACATTACTACTACACTACTACACTACTACTACACTACTACTACACTACTACTACACTACTACACTACTACTACACTACTACACTACTACATTACAACTACACTACTACATTACTACTACACTACTACTACACTACTACAACACTACTACACTACTACTACACTACTACTACACTACTACATTACTACTACTACACTACTACACTACTACTACACTACTACTACACTACTACACTACTACTACACTACTACACTACTACATTACTACTACACTACTACTACACTACTACACTACTACACTACTACACTACTACTACACTACTACTACACTACTACTACACTACTACACTACTACTACACTACTACACTACTATACTACTACTACACTATTATACTACTACACTACTACACTACTACTTCACTATTATACTACTACACTACTACACTACTACTACACTACTACATTACTACTACTACACTACTACACTACTACTACACTACTACTACACTACTACACTACTACTACACTACTACACTACTACATTACTACTACACTACTACTACACTACGACTACACTACTACACTACTACACTACTACACTACTACACTACTACTACACTACTACTACACTACTACTACACTACTACACTACTACACTACTACACTACTACACTACTACACTGCTACTACACTACTACACTACTACTACACTACTACAGTACTACACTACTACTACACTACTACACTACTACACTACTACTACACTACTACTACACTACTACACTACTACACTACTACTACACTACTACATTACAACTACACTACTACATTACTACTACACTACTACTACACTACTACAACACTACTACACTACTACACTACTACTATACTACTACTACACTATTATACTACTACACTACTACACTACTACTACACTATTATACTACTACATTACTACTACACTACTACACTACATTACTACTACATTACTACTACACTACTACACTACTACTACACTACTACTACACTACTACTACACTACTACACTACTACTACACTACAACACTACTACACAACTACTATACTACTACTACTACACTACTACACTACTACACTACTACTACACTACTACACAACTACTACTACACTACTACTTCACTACTATTACACACTACTACACTACTACTACACTACTACACTACTACACAACTACTACACAACTACTACACTAATACACTACTACACTACTACACTACTACTACACTACTACTACACTACTACACTACTACTACACTACTACACTACTATACTACTACTACACTATTATACTACTACACTACTACACTACTACTACACTATTATACTACTACATTACTACTACACTACTACACTACTACTACACTACTACACTACTACTACACTACTACACTACTACATTACTACTACACTACTACACTACTACACTACTACACTACTACTACACTACTACTACACTATTATACTACTACACTACTACACTACTACTACACTACTACATTACTACTACTACACTACTACACTACTACTACACTACTACACTACTACTACACTACTACACTACTACATTACTACTACACTACTACTACACTACTACTACACTACTACACTACTACTACACTACTACTACACTACTACACTACTACTACACTACTACACTACTACACTACTACACTGCTACTACACTACTACTACACTACTACACTACTACTACACTACTACAGTACTACACTACTACTACACTACTACACTACTACTACACTACTACATTACAACTACACTACTACATTACTACTACACTACTACTACACTACTACACTACTACAACAGTACTACACTACTACTACACTACTACTACACTACTACATTACTACTACTACACTACTACACTACTACTACACACTACTACTACACTACTACACTACTACATTACAACTACACTACTACATTACTACTACACTACTACTACACTACTACACTACTACAACACTACTACACTACTACTACACTACTACTACACTACTACATTACTACTACTACACTACTACACTACTACTACACTACTACTACACTACTACACTACTACTACACTACTACACTACTACATTACTACTACACTACTACTACACTACTACACTACTACTACACTACTACACTACTACACAACTACTACACAACTACTACACTACTACACTACTACACTACTACACTACTACTACACTACTACTACACTACTACTACACTACTACACTACTATTACACTACTACACTACTATACTACTACTACACTATTATACTACTACACTACTACACTACTACTACACTATTATACTACTACATTACTACTACACTACTACACTACTACTACACTACTACACTACATTACTACTACATTACTACTACACTACTACACTACTACTACACTACTACTACACTACTACTACACTACTACACTACTACTACACTACAACACTACTACACAACTACTATACTACTACTACTACACTACTACACTACTACACTACTACTACACTGCTACACAACTACTACTACACTACTACTTCACTACTATTACACACTACTACACTACTACTACACTACTACACTACTACACAACTACTACACAACTACTACACTACTACACTACTACACTACTACACTACTACACTACTACTACACTACTACTACACTACTACACTACTACTACACTACTACACTACTATACTACTACTACACTATTATACTACTACACTACTACACTACTACTACACTATTATACTACTACATTACTACTACACTACTACACTACTACTACACTACTACACTACTACACTACTACTACACTACTACTACACTACTACTACACTACTACACTACTACTACACTACTACATTACAACTACACTACTACATTACTACTACACTACTACTACACTACTACTACACTACTACACTACTACTACACTACTACTACACTACTACACTACTACTACACTACTATACTACTACTACACTATTATACTACTACACTACTACACTACTACTACACTACAACACTACTACTACACTACTACTACACTACTACACTACTACACTACTACACTACTACTGCACTACTACACTACTACTACACTACTACACTACTACACAACTACTACACAACTACTACACAACTACAACTACTACTACTACAATAGTACACTACTACACTACTACTACTACAATAGTACACTACTACACTACTCCTACTACTACACTACTACTACACTACTACACTACTACTACACTACTACTACACTACGACACTACTACACAACTACTATACTACTACTACTACACTACTACACTACTACACTACTACTACACTACTATACTACTACTACACTACAACACTACTACACAACTACTATACTACTACTACTACACTACTACACTACTACACTACTACTACACTACTACACTACTACACAACTACTACTACACTACTACTTCACTACTATTACACACTACTATACTACTACTACACTACTACAACAATAGTACACTACTACACTACTACTACACTACTACTACTACACTACTACACAATTACTATACTACTACTACTACACTACTACACTACTACTACACTACTACACAACTACTACACAACTACTACACTACTACACAACTACTACACACTACTACACAACTACTACACATTACTACACAACTACTACACAACTACTACACAGCTACTACACAACTACTACACAACTACTACACTACTACACAACTACTACACACTACTACACAACTACTACACATTACTACACAACTACTACACAACTACTACACAGCTACTACACACTACTACACAACTACTACACAACTACACTACTACACAACTACTACACACTACTACACAACTACTACACAACTACTACACACTACTACACAACTACTACAGAACTACTTCACACTACTACACAACTACTACACACTACTACGCAACTCTTACACAATAATATGGAATACCTCATCATATTGTTGAACTGCACCTTTTTTCCTGACGTCATCGCTCCAGTAAATTTCAGATTAATTCATCCTGTAACTGTTTATAACGTATTTATTTAAACAGAAAGTGTTTGTAGGTGTTGTTATTTATGTTTTATTTCATGCTGTCTGTGGGCGGAGCCTATGTTACATTATATTATATTATAATATAAAACAGGTCATATCTCCTGAACTCTTTGTGCTATTGGAGCCATGTTTGGTGGCCATGTGTAGTTGTGATGTCACAGTGACCAGGACATGTTTGGTGCCATTCAGCCAACAGGTGGCGCTGCAGCAGCATCAGCAGCTGTGAACTGGCTCATGACCTGGAGCCGAGGACCTGACGTCTGTTGATGAATCATTATCTTTGAAATATTTGTGTTGGTAAAGTTGGGACAGAACATGACAAATGCTGCAGATATCATCTGTTAATCAATAATAAAAAACACCTCAACACTAATTCAGCTTCAGTTTGACTCAAGTTTCCCTCCAGTGAAACTGGATGGGTTTTTCTGCAGGTTTCATGCTGCATATTCTCATTTTTCTCCCTCCGGCCTGATATTGATTATCTGCTGATTTTATCTTCCAGCACGACAGCACAATGGCAGCAGTAGCTCAGCTAATTAAACACAAAGA
>CM060484.1:31600573-31655573 GCA_030544235.1 Lepturacanthus savala
CAGTGCATCAGATTCATCAGCGTCTACAACAGAGGAGTTAAACTCAGTTTTGATTCACATCAGTGTTCTGGTTTCACTCAAAGGACCAATTATAAAGATCATATATATGTATCTATATATTATTATTCTATATGTTATTATATTAGATAATTTCCTCTCCACTCATAATAGTGATGGTGACAATTTACACAGATTTTTAACCAGAATTTAAAATCAGCTGCAGCAGAAATAATGTTGTATTGTTGTTAGCGTCTAATTATTAAACATTAAAATCATCACAGATATCTAGAGACTCATACCAGAATATGCTGATAACCACTATTAACTATTGATTTACTTAATGAATCTATGGTTTAGTGTTGCTATGCTAAATATTAAAGAATAGAAAGTAGCAGAAAGTAATGACAGATGTACTTCAACAAAGGAAAATAAGGAAAAACAGAAACTTTCCTGTTTTTAAACAACCTTCGTGGCCGATTGAGACAAAGATGTTGGAGTTAATGAAGTCGTACAAAGACAACGTGACCAGCGTGTCTCTGTTAACTTCAACATTTATTCACTGTAAATAAATCACACCAGTCTGTGAAGCTCTGGAGGGACCACAGGAAATGAGCTGGAGACCAGATCTGGGCCTCGGGCCTTGGGTTGGACCACATATGATCTAGGATCAGAAAATCACCCCTCTGGTTTAATTACTAGATGATTCAGTCAGAATAAGAATAGTGTTTCATGGCTTTAGGTTGAGTGTTTTTCTCTGTGAAGACACCATGTTTCTACAGAACCAAACAACTCACTGTTTATTTGTTGGCTGCAACCTCAGCACTAAGATAAAACCCCTCTAATGTAAAGGTTCATTTCACCATGTTGCTGATCCTCCTTTCCTCCCTGTCGGTTTCTCTGTAGATTTCAGGCAACACGATTGGACTCATGGAGCTGACTATTAAAGTGGTGAGCTGCCTGGTTCGCTCTAAGGGTTCGTGTCCGGTGGTGAAGGAGCTGCCCTTCGTCACTGAAACCTGCTCCATCAGCTCCTGCCCCACCAGCACCCGCCTCAGCTTCTCTGTAGACCAGCTGCAGGAGCTCAGGTCCTGGGACCTGGAATGTTCCATCCAAGTCTGCTACAGCGAGGTCTGCTTCATCAAAGCCTGTCCACCACAATCATAATGAGTCTATATATATATACACATACATGTATATAAATATACATATATTTATACACATACATGTGGTGATGCTTGTGGTTCTTGTAGAACTGTGGGGATGGAGGCCGGGTGAAGGGGAATCTGGAGGTGATTCAGCCGTGTCTGCAACCACCAAGTGAGTTCATTTTAAACTCCAAAATATGGATTTCTGAATTGATCAGTTTGAAGCAACATTAAAGTGAATCTGACCTTAAAGCTGCCGATAATCTGCAGCTTTTTCTCATTTTCCACATTCTGTATTTTCTGTGTTTGTATGATCTTCCTCATTCCAACAGTTTTCTCCCTTTTTTAAAACACAGATGATCATTCAAACACATTTAATGAAGCACAGGGTTTATGGAAATATTCTGCACCCAGGACTCACTTTATTGTTATTTCTCATCTTCTCTTTTGTTTCTTTGTTTTTCTCCTGATAAAAACAACAACTGTAGAAAATCACTTTCATCCAGTAAGTGTCCTGATGATAAATGTTTAGTTCAGTTAAACTCTGTTCAACTTTGGCTGCTGCTGCTAGAATTTTTATTCCTATTGTTTTCATGCACAATAAATAGCAGCAGGCGGTCGTCATGGCAGCAACTCAGGATGTCAGTCAGAGGGGGCGGGGCCTCGTGCATCAGGAAACACTGCAGGATGACCTGTACATGGGGGGAGGGGAGCTGTAAAGATGATGAAGATGATGATGAAGATGACTCAATGATTAAGCCTAGATGCTGTTGTTCAAATGATGCCACAAAGATGAAGCTGGTTTATGAGTGTGTCTGCAGAGACCAGGATCAGGACATGTGAAGGATCCTGGTGGTCTCAGCAGAATCCTGCTATCCATCCTCTCTAACTCCTCATGTGATGAGGCAGTTCCTCCAGCAGGAGGCGCTGTTCCTCACCTGGACCAGAACACCGGACCTCAGACCAGCTGTTACTCAGTCTGGCATTAGTTTATATTGGAGGCTTATGAAAGTCCAGAACAGACTGCTATGAACACACCTGGGGCTTATAGCCAATCACACACACACACCTGATGATGAACCCAATACCTCATGACCATGAAATAGTTTTGTGCTACAAGTTGCTCATTTTTCAAACTGAAAGTGTGGTCTAAATGACTTGGACCAGGTTCTAAGGTAAATCATCGTCTGCCGCAGGTGCAGGTACAGGCGCAGGTGCCAGTGCAGGTACAGGTGCAGGTACAGGTGCAGGTACAGGTACAGGTACAGGTACAGGTGCAGGTGCCAGTGCAGGTACAGGTGCAGGTACAGGTACAGGTACAGGTACAGGTACAGGTGCAGGTGCCAGTGCAGGTACAGGTGCAGGTACAGGTGCAGGTGCAGGTACAGGTACAGGTGCAGGTGCAGGTGCAGGTGCAGGTACAGGTACAGGTACATGTGCAGGTACAGGTACAAGTACAGGTGAGGGCAGGTACAGGTACAGGTACAGGTAGGCAGGTGCAGGTATAGGTACAGGTACAGGTACAGGTGCCAGTGCAGGTACAGGTGCAGGTGCAGGTACAGGTGCAGGTGCCAGTGCAGGTACAGGTGCAGGTACAGGTACAGGTGCAGGTACAGGTACAGGTGCAGGTGCAGGTATAGGTACAGGTACAGGTGCAGGTACAGGTGCAGGTGCAGGTATAGGTACAGGTACAGGTACAGGTGCAGGTACAGGTACAGGTACAGGTGCAGGTGCCAGTGCAGGTACAGGTGCAGGTACAGGTGCAGGTGCAGGTGCAGGTGCAGGTATAGGTACAGGTACAGGTACAGGTACAGGTGCAGGGGCAGGTATAGGTACAGGTACAGGGGCAGGTATAGGTACAGGTACAGGTACAGGGGCAGGTATAGGTACAGGTACAGGTACAGGTGCAGGTGCAGGTATAGGTACAGGTACAGGGGCAGGTATAGGTACAGGTACAGGTGCAGGTGCAGGTGCAGGTATAGGTACAGGTACAGGTACAGGGGCAGGTGCAGCCAGTGGTAGCTGTCCCAGCTGAAGCTTCATGTCCATGTCCATGTGTCTGCTGCAGCTCCTCCCTGCTTTGATTTCGGACTTCCTGGAGTTCTGGGCATCGCTTTTGGCGGATTCCTGATCGGGGTTTTACTAATTGGAGCGCTGTGGTTCATCAAAATGAAAACAGGTAAATGTGAGTGGAATCATATGTGTCTTTGGATCAGAGACCTGGATTATCTGGGTCAGGAATGATGTGGTTCTGCTTCTTTCAGGGTATCCAACCGTCCTGGACATGAGCTCCACAGCAGCTTCTCTACCTGGTGAGACCTCTACCTGCCTGTGTCTCTCTGTCCATCAGCAGAGTTTATCTGGTCTTTGACTCGTGTTATCTCCACCAGGTTGTCCCTGCTCAGGAACCAAGCGTCAGCCTGTGTCCATTAACCCGTCTCCTTCAGAGAACAGCAGCGCTAATGCCAGCATCGGCAGCACCCAGAGTACCCCCACCAGCAGCATGGCCTGAGCTCCCAGTTTATATATACATGTGTGTATTCTGTATATATATATATATATATATATATATATATATATATATATATATATGTGTGTGTGTGTGTGTATGTTCATACACAGCAGCATTGGGCATCCTCTCCCTTCAGTCTCCTTTACGGGTTTAGTGCCTTTGTCTTTTTTAATAACAGCCATTTTCCTGCCCTCTCCCTCCTTTAATTTCCATTAGAAAGCTCAGCCCACGTGTTGGTGTTTGACACTGGGCTGGGATGAATGTGGTCTGGGTAATGTAATGGGAGGGTGGGGGTGATGGATAACAGAAGTCTAATCAATGGCCTCTGACGTTCACCTCTGCAGCCTCCTGTAAAGTCAAGCTCCCAGACAGGAAGTTAAAGAGGGCAAGAAAAAAAAAATTGGCTTCCAGCAACAGGAAAAACAAACCATATCCCCCAAGAGCCAACAGGAAATTCACTGCATTCCTTCGATGAATTGTGTTGTGTGATCTCAGCACTATAACAGTCACACAGGACACAAACCAGTCAAAGACTCACTTTGAAAGCAGAAGAAAAGCTGTTTGACATTCACATCCCAGCTCCATAAACACCCAACAAGACCAAAACAAGGCCTGCAGAGCTCCACCTGTTTGGACAGAAGTCTCACTCTGAGGGTTTAACGGTGAACAGCTACCTCCTCTCATCTACTCTAAACTTTAATCTTAACTCTCCACCTTTGCAGAATTCAGCTGATTTTCTGCCTTGTTCCATTTTTTTCTGTTGGAGTGCACATACATACACATGCACATCAAATTTCTGTCAAAAGCAAGAACACTAAATTTTCAGTGAATCAGTTGAGCTTTAACCACTGAAACTAGTTTTATTTTCCACCATCTCATGACAACAAACATCTTGTTAAATTCATGATCTTCTACTTTCTTCATTGATCGGCTGCATCAGCCGAGCAGTGCTAAGCTAATGCTAGATGCATGTTGGGCTTCATCGAGCTCCAGCTGTAGATGGACGGTTGATCCGTGAACACATATTATCTGCTTCCCTGTACAGATGTAAATGTATGTGATGTCTTTAAAAACATGAATTCTATTCATTTCAAACTGTGTAACCACCAAGCTGTTAAAGCACCCGGAATGTGATGTTAATGGTTTCTTATATACATGATACACTGATTTTTACTGATGCATATTCTGTATATTCACATTCCCAATACTCACACTCTGATTGGATTCAAATAATTTATTCACCTTCAAACTTAATCTAGAAAATAAACTAACACTTGCATTTGTAAATGTTTTCTCATCTGTTTTCTTCTCTCTCTTTCACGCTCTCAGCGAGTGTGTGCATGTAAATGTATGTGCATGTACGTGCATGTACGTGCATGTGCATGTTCCCTACATGTCTGATGTTGTGTATTTTGACAGAACACAAAGGGCCAGTACAAATTGCCACTTGAGTATTAGTGCAATATAATGAGGTAAAAGTGTCTGTAAAGTGTCTCTGTGTGTTTTTTACTGTGTTTTTGTAAACATTTTGTATTTGATTCTAATTTTGTGTCATTAACTTTTATTCTTTTCTTTATTTGAAGAACTGGGACAAACCTGAATAATTATTAATTATCAAATACACAACTTCTGTTTTGTGTTTGAATATTTGGTATTAGTCTCTAACAGAACTTTTCATTCGTTTGACTCGTCCTCTGTTTGACTCGTCCTCTATTTGACTCGTCCTGTCTGACTCGTCCTCTGTTTGACTCGTCCTCTATTTGACTCGTCCTCTGTTTGACTCATCCTCTATTTGACTCGTCCTCTGTTTGACTCGTCCTGTCTGACTCGTCCTCTATTTGACTCGTCCTCTGTTTGACTCGTCCTGTCTGACTCGTCCTCTATTTGACTCGTCCTCTGTTTGACTCGTCCTCTGTTTGACTTGTCCTGTCTGACTCGTCCTCTATCGGACTCGTCCTCTATTTGACTCGTCCTCTATTTGACTCGTCCTCTGTCGGACTCGTCCTCTATTTGACTCGTCCTCTGTTTGACTCGTCCTCTATTTGACTCGTCCTCTGTTTGACTCGTCCTCTGTTTGACTCGTCCTCTATTTGACTCGTCCTCTATTTGACTCGTCCTCTGTTTGACTTGTCCTGTCTGACTCGTCCTCTATCGGACTCGTCCTCTATTTGACTCGTCCTCTGTCGGACTCGTCCTCTATTTGACTCGTCCTCTATTTGACTCGTCCTCTGTCTGACTCGTCCTCTATTTGACTCGTCCTCTGTTTGACTCGTCCTCTGTTTGACTTGTCCTGTCTGACTCATCCTGTCTGACTCGTCCTCTGTTTGACTCGTCCCCTGTCTGACTCGTCCTCTGTTTGACTCGTCCTCTATTTGACTCGTCCTCTGTTTGACTTGTCCTGTCTGACTCGTCCTCTATCGGACTCGTCCTCTATTTGACTCGTCCTCTGTCGGACTCGTCCTCTATTTGACTCGTCCTCTATTTGACTCGTCCTCTGTCTGACTCGTCCTCTATTTGACTCGTCCTCTGTTTGACTCGTCCTCTGTTTGACTTGTCCTGTCTGACTCATCCTGTCTGACTCGTCCTCTATTTGACTCGTCCTCTGTTTGACTCGTCCTCTGTTTGACTCGTCCTCTATTTGACTCGTCCTCTGTTTGACTTGTCCTGTCTGACTCATCCTCTATCGGACTCGTCCTCTGTTTGACTCGTCCTCTGTTTGACTCGTCCTCTGTCTGACTCGTCCTGTCTGACTCGTCCTCTGTTTGACTCGTCCTCTGTCTGTCTCGTCCTCTATTTGACACGTCCTCTGTTTGACTTGTCCTGTCTGACTCGTCCTCTGTTTGACTCGTCTTCTGTTTGACTCGTCCTCTGTTTGACTTGTCCTGTCTGACTTGTCCCTGTCCTCAGACTGCCCTTCTGTTGAAGACATGTTATCTCTGTTCTGACACTGACATCCTGACATTGTTCAGTTGTTTTTTATCTGATGTGGGTGTGATGGGGAAGAAGATTCTGAAACAGAAAAGCATGAAGTTAAACTTGCAGCATTCATGCAGTTTGCAGGAAACAATCAAATTAAAACATTTAAAAAGCTGAAAATAAAAATTCTGCAGTGCTGTAAGAGTATAAAGTTTCTACTTAGTGACTGCGGCTGTCTGTCTGAGGTCAGAGAAAATGTCTGTCACCTGATTTGCTGCTACATTACACCTGTCTACACCTGAATACATCTGGCTACACCTGGCTATATATGACTGACTACACCTGACTACACCTGTCTATACATGGCTGACTACACCTGACTACACCTGTCTATACATGACTGACTACACCTGTCTATACATGACTGACTACACCTGGCTATACCTGACTGACTATACCTGGCTACACCTGAATACACCTGGCTACACCTGTCTATACATGACTGACTACACCTGACTACACCTGTCTATACATGACTGACTACACCTGGCTACACCTGTCTATACATGACTGACTACACCTGACTACACCTGACTATATCTGACTATACCTGACTACACCTGTCTATACATGACTGACTACACCTGTCTATACCTGACTGACTATACCTGACTACACCTGTCTATACATGACTGACTACACCTGACTACACCTGACTATATCTGACTATACCTGACTACACCTGTCTACAGCTGACTACAACTTCCTCCTCTTCACAAGTTATGTCTGTGTTCAAATTCAGAATTCTTAGCAAACGATTTGATGTCTTAAACAGTCAGAATCTTCTTTAAAATGTTCTTTAAAACTTGTACTTTTGACATTTAAAATGTGTCTGTTAATTGAAACGGTGTCAGTGATGTCTCTGATGAAATATGTTTTGTCTGAAATTATTGTAATAAAGTGAAAATGACAATGTTGTTTGTGTTGAGGCTGAACTAAACCGACAGGAAACTCTCATTCATCACTTTATATTTTAGATTACTACGGTGGAACATGGAATTATAATGATATAACTTTTGAAGTGAGTGGGTTCATCATCAGGATTGTAATTAATGTTCCAGAAGTATGTAGTATATAATATGTAGTATGTAGTATAAAATATGTAGTATATAATATGTAGTATGTAGTATAAAATATGTAGTATATAACATGTAGTATGTAGTATATAATATGTAGTATATAACATGTATTATGTAGTATATAATATGTAGTATGTAGTATATAATATGTAGTATATAACATGTAGTATGTAGTATATAATATGTAGTATATAACATGTATTATGTAGTATATAATATGTAGTATGTAGTATAAAATATGTAGTATATAACATGTAGTATGTAGTATATAATATGTAGTATATAACATGTATTATGTAGTATATAATATGTAGTATGTAGTATAAAATATGTAGTATATAACATGTAGTATGTAGTATATAACATGTAGTATGTAGTATAAAATATGTAGTATATAACATGTAGTACGTAGTATATAATATGTAGTATGTAGTATATAATATGTAGTATATAACATGTAGTATGTAGTATATAATATGTAGTATGTAGTATATAATATGTAGTATATAACATGTAGTATGTAGTATAAAATATGTAGTATATAACATGTAGTATGTAGTATATAATATGTAGTATGTAGTATAAAATATGTAGTATATAACATGTAGTATGTAGTATATAATATGTAGTATGTAGTATAAAATATGTAGTATATAACATGTAGTATGTCGTATATAATATGTAGTATAAAATATGTAGTATATAACATGTAGTACGTAGTATATAATATGTAGTATGTAGTATATAATATGTAGTATATAACATGTAGTATGTAGTATATAATATGTAGTATGTAGTATATAATATGTAGTATATAACATGTAGTATGTAGTATAAAATATGTAGTATATAACAT
This sequence comes from Lepturacanthus savala, assembly GCA_030544235.1. Classification (NCBI taxonomy): domain Eukaryota; kingdom Metazoa; phylum Chordata; class Actinopteri; order Scombriformes; family Trichiuridae; genus Lepturacanthus; species Lepturacanthus savala. The sequence continues at coordinate 31,609,142 of CM060484.1, forward strand.
GTAGTATGTAGTATATAATATGTAGTATATAACATGTATTATGTAGTATATAATATGTAGTATGTAGTATAAAATATGTAGTATATAACATGTAGTATGTAGTATATAATATGTAGTATGTAGTATAAAATATGTAGTATATAACATGTAGTATGTAGTATATAATATGTAGTATGTAGTATAAAATATGTAGTATATAACATGTAGTATGTAGTATATAATATGTAGTATATAACATGTAGTATGTAGTATATAATATGTAGTATATAACATGTAGTATGTAGTATATAATATGTAGTATATAACATGTAGTATGTAGTATAAAATATGTAGTATATAACATGTAGTATGTAGTATATAATATGTAGTATATAACATGTAGTATGTAGTATATAATATGTAGGATATAACATGTAGTATGTAGTATATAATATGTAGTATATAACATGTAGTATGTAGTATATAATATGTAGTATATAACATGTATTATGTAGTATATAATATGTAGTATGTAGTATAAAATATGTAGTATATAACGTAGTATGTAGTATAAAATATGTAGTATATAACATGTAGTATGTAGTATATAATATGTAGTATATAACATGTATTATTTAGTATATAATATGTAGTATGTAGTATATAATATGTAGTATATAACATGTAGTATGTAGTATAAAATATGTAGTATATAACATGTAGTATGTAGTATAAAATATGTAGTATATAACATGTAGTATGTAGTATAAAATACGTAGTATATAACATGTAGTATGTAGTATATAATATGTAGTATATAACATGTAGTATGTAGTATATAATATGTAGTATATAACATGTAGTATGTAGTATATAATATGTAGTATATAACATGTAGTATGTAGTATAAAATATGTAGTATATAACATGTAGTATGTAGTATATAATATGTAGTATATAACATGTAGTACGTAGTATATAATATGTAGGATATAACATGTAGTATGTAGTATATAATATGTAGTATATAACATGTAGTATGTAGTATATAATATGTAGTATGTAGTATAAAATATGTAGTATATAACATGTAGTACGTAGTATATAATATGTAGTATGTAGTATATAATATGTAGTATATAACATGTAGTATGTAGTATATAATATGTAGTATATAATATGTAGTATATAACATGTAGTATGTAGTATAAAATATGTAGTATATAACATGTAGTATGTAGTATATAATATGTAGTATATAACATGTATTATGTAGTATATAATATGTAGTATGTAGTATAAAATATGTAGTATGTAGTATAAAATATGTAGTATATAACATGTAGTATGTAGTATATAATATGTAGTATGTAGTATAAAATATGTAGTATATAACATGTAGTATGTAGTATATAATATGTAGTATATAACATGTAGTATGTAGTATATAATATGTAGTATGTAGTATATAATATGTAGTATGTAGTATATAATATGTAGTATATAACATGTAGTATGTAGTATATAATATGTAGTATATAACATGTAGTATGTAGTATAAAATATGTAGTATATAATATGTAGTATGTAGTATAAAATATGTAGTATATAACATGTAGTATGTAGTATAAAATATGTAGTATATAACATGTAGTATGTAGTATATAATATGTAGTATGTAGTATAAAATATGTAGTATATAACATGTAGTATGTAGTATAAAATATGTAGTATATAACATGTAGTATGTAGTATATAATATGTAGTATATAACATGTAGTATGTAGTATATAATACGTAGTATATAACATGTAGTATGTAGTATATAATATGTAGTATGTAGTATAAAATATGTAGTATATAACATGTAGTACGTAGTATATAATATGTAGTATGTAGTATATAATATGTAGTATATAACATGTAGTATGTAGTATATAATATGTAGTATGTAGTATAAAATATGTAGTATATAACATGTAGTATGTAGTATAAAATATGTAGTATATAACATGTAGTATGTAGTATATAATATGTAGGATATAACATGTAGTATGTAGTATATAATATGTAGTATATAACATGTAGTATATAATATGTAGTATATAACATGTAGTATGTAGTATATAATATGTAGTATATAACATGTAGTATGTAATATATAATATGTAGTATATAACATATAGTATGTACTATAAAATATGTAGTATATAACATGTAGTATGTAGTATATAATATGTAGCATATAACATGTAGTATATAATATGTAGTATATAACATGTAGTATGTAGTATATAATATGTAGTATATAACATGTATTATGTAGTATATAATATGTAGTATGTAGTATAAAATATGTAGTATATAACATGTAGTATGTAGTATATAATATGTAGTATAAAATATGTAGTATATAACATGTAGTATGTAGTATATAATATGTAGTATGTAGTATAAAATATGTAGTATATAACATGTAGTATGTAGTATATAATATGTAGTATATAACATGTAGTATGTAGTATAAAATATGTAGTATATAACATGTAGTATGTAGTATATAATATGAAGTATGTAGTATAAAATATGTAGTATATAACATGTAGTACGTTGTATATAATATGAAGTATGTAGTATAAAATATGTAGTATATAACATGTAGTATGTAGTATATAACATGTAGTATGTAGTATAAAATATGTAGTATATAACATGTAGTATGTAGTATATAATATGTAGTATGTAGTATAAAATATGTAGTATATAACATGTAGTATGTAGTATATAATATGTAGTATGTAGTATAAAATATGTAGTATATAACATGTAGTATGTCGTATATAATATGTAGTATAAAATATGTAGTATATAACATGTAGTACGTAGTATATAATATGTAGTATGTAGTATATAATATGTAGTATATAACATGTAGTATGTAGTATATAATATGTAGTATGTAGTATATAATATGTAGTATATAACATGTAGTATGTAGTATAAAATATGTAGTATATAACATGTAGTATGTAGTATATAATATGTAGTATATAACATGTATTATGTAGTATATAATATGTAGTATGTAGTATAAAATATGTAGTATATAACATGTAGTATGTAGTATATAATATGTAGTATGTAGTATAAAATATGTAGTATATAACATGTAGTATGTAGTATATAATATGTAGTATGTAGTATAAAATATGTAGTATATAACATGTAGTATGTAGTATATAATATGTAGTATATAACATGTAGTATGTAGTATATAATATGTAGTATATAACATGTAGTATGTAGTATATAATATGTAGTATATAACATGTAGTATGTAGTATAAAATATGTAGTATATAACATGTAGTATGTAGTATATAATATGTAGTATATAACATGTAGTATGTAGTATATAATATGTAGGATATAACATGTAGTATGTAGTATATAATATGTAGTATATAACATGTAGTATGTAGTATATAATATGTAGTATATAACATGTATTATGTAGTATATAATATGTAGTATGTAGTATAAAATATGTAGTATATAACGTAGTATGTAGTATAAAATATGTAGTATATAACATGTAGTATGTAGTATATAATATGTAGTATATAACATGTATTATTTAGTATATAATATGTAGTATGTAGTATATAATATGTAGTATATAACATGTAGTATGTAGTATAAAATATGTAGTATATAACATGTAGTATGTAGTATAAAATATGTAGTATATAACATGTAGTATGTAGTATAAAATACGTAGTATATAACATGTAGTATGTAGTATATAATATGTAGTATATAACATGTAGTATGTAGTATATAATATGTAGTATATAACATGTAGTATGTAGTATATAATATGTAGTATATAACATGTAGTATGTAGTATAAAATATGTAGTATATAACATGTAGTATGTAGTATATAATATGTAGTATATAACATGTAGTACGTAGTATATAATATGTAGGATATAACATGTAGTATGTAGTATATAATATGTAGTATATAACATGTAGTATGTAGTATATAATATGTAGTATGTAGTATAAAATATGTAGTATATAACATGTAGTACGTAGTATATAATATGTAGTATGTAGTATATAATATGTAGTATATAACATGTAGTATGTAGTATATAATATGTAGTATATAATATGTAGTATATAACATGTAGTATGTAGTATAAAATATGTAGTATATAACATGTAGTATGTAGTATATAATATGTAGTATATAACATGTATTATGTAGTATATAATATGTAGTATGTAGTATAAAATATGTAGTATGTAGTATAAAATATGTAGTATATAACATGTAGTATGTAGTATATAATATGTAGTATGTAGTATAAAATATGTAGTATATAACATGTAGTATGTAGTATATAATATGTAGTATATAACATGTAGTATGTAGTATATAATATGTAGTATGTAGTATATAATATGTAGTATGTAGTATATAATATGTAGTATATAACATGTAGTATGTAGTATATAATATGTAGTATATAACATGTAGTATGTAGTATAAAATATGTAGTATATAATATGTAGTATGTAGTATAAAATATGTAGTATATAACATGTAGTATGTAGTATAAAATATGTAGTATATAACATGTAGTATGTAGTATATAATATGTAGTATGTAGTATAAAATATGTAGTATATAACATGTAGTATGTAGTATAAAATATGTAGTATATAACATGTAGTATGTAGTATATAATATGTAGTATATAACATGTAGTATGTAGTATATAATACGTAGTATATAACATGTAGTATGTAGTATATAATATGTAGTATGTAGTATAAAATATGTAGTATATAACATGTAGTACGTAGTATATAATATGTAGTATGTAGTATATAATATGTAGGATATAACATGTAGTATGTAGTATATAATATGTAGTATATAACATGTAGTATATAATATGTAGTATATAACATGTAGTATGTAGTATATAATATGTAGTATATAACATGTAGTATGTAATATATAATATGTAGTATATAACATATAGTATGTACTATAAAATATGTAGTATATAACATGTAGTATGTAGTATATAATATGTAGTATATAACATGTAGTATATAATATGTAGTATATAACATGTAGTATGTAGTATATAATATGTAGTATATAACATGTATTATGTAGTATATAATATGTAGTATGTAGTATAAAATATGTAGTATATAACATGTAGTATGTAGTATATAATATGTAGTATAAAATATGTAGTATATAACATGTAGTATGTAGTATATAATATGTAGTATGTTGTATATAACATGTAGTATGTAGTATAAAATATGTAGTATATAACATGTAGTATGTAGTATATAATATGAAGTACGTAGTATAAAATATGTAGTATATAACATGTAGTATGTAGTATAAAATATGTAGTACATAACATGTAGTACGTAGTATATAATATGAAGTATGTAGTATAAAATATGTAGTATATAACATGTAGTATGTAGTATATAATATGTAGTATATAACATGTAGTACGTAGTATATAATATGTAGTACGTAGTATATAACATGTAGTATATAACATGTAGCATGTAGTATATAATATGTAGTATATAACATGTAGTATGTAGTATATAATATGTAGTATTTAGTATAAAATATGTAGTATATAACATGTAGTATGTAGTATATAATATGAAGTATGTAGTATAAAATATGTAGTATATAACATGTAGTATGTAGTATATAATATGAAGTATGTAGTATAAAATATGTAGTATATAACATGTAGTATGTAGTATATAACATGTAGTATGTAGTATATAATATGAAGTATGTAGTATAAAATCTGTAGTATATAACATGTAGTATGTAGTATAAAATATGTAGTACATAACATGTAGTACGTAGTATATAATATGAAGTATGTAGTATAAAATATGTAGTATATAACATGTAGTATGTAGTATATAATATGTAGTATATAACATGTAGTACGTAGTATATAATATGTAGTACGTAGTATATAACATGTAGTATATAACATGTAGCATGTAGTATATAATATGTAGTATATAACATGTAGTATGTAGTATATAATATGTAGTATATAATATGTAGTATGTAGTATAAAATATGTAGTATATAACATGTAGTATGTAGTATATAATATGAAGTATGTAGTATAAAATATGTAGTATATAACATGTAGTATGTAGTATATAATATGAAGTATGTAGTATATAATATGAAGTATGTAGTATAAAATATGTAGTATATAACATGTAGTATGTAGTATATAATATGAAGTATGTAGTATAAAATATGTAGTATATAACATGTAGTATGTAGTATATAATATGAAGTATGTAGTATAAAATATGTAGTATATAACATGTAGTATGTAGTATAAAATATGTAGTACATAACATGTAGTACGTAGTATATAATATGAAGTATGTAGTATAAAATATGTAGTATATAACATGTAGTATGTAGTATATAATATGTAGTATATAACATGTAGTACGTAGTATATAATATGTAGTACGTAGTATATAACATGTAGTATATAACATGTAGCATGTAGTATATAATATGTAGTATATAACATGTAGTATGTAGTATATAATATGTAGTATATAATATGTAGTATGTAGTATAAAATATGTAGTATATAACATGTAGTATGTAGTATATAATATGAAGTATGTAGTATAAAATATGTAGTATATAACATGTAGTATGTAGTATATAATATGAAGTATGTAGTATAAAATATGTAGTATATAACATGTAGTATGTAGTATATAATATGAAGTATGTAGTATAAAATATGTAGTATATAACATGTAGTATGTAGTATATAATATAAAGTATGTAGTATAAAATATGTAGTATATAACATGTAGTATGTAGTATATAACATGTAGTATGTAGTATATAATATGTAGTGTATAACATGTAGTATGTAGTATAAAATATGTAGTATATAACATGTAGTATGTAGTATATAATATGTAGTATATAACATGTAGTATGTAGTATATAATATGTAGTGTATAACATGTAGTATGTAGTATAAAATATGTAGTATATAACATGTAGTATATAACATGTAGTATGTAATATATAATATGTAGTATATAACATGCAATATGTAGTATACTGTATAATATGTAGTATATATTGTGTAGTACTTGGTATATTATATGTAGTATGCAGTATCTAAAAACACATAAATATGGGAATTCCCTGAGTGATTGTGGGGTCTGTGTATAAAGTTCTACTGCCATCCAGCAGTTCTCCTCTGGTAAAGAGTTAAAGCCATGAAACAGGATCCAGATCTGATCTCTGCACTAAACTCAACCAACCAATGTCAATAAGTGACAATGATGCCACTGAAAAGACAAACGAGCAAGATCAGGAGCAGCAAACATCCATTTCATTAGTGGGATGGATGGATTCCTGGTGACGGCCACTAGATGGTGCTGTGATTATATTAGAATGCACCCATGGTGATGATGTGATGAGCAGAAGAAGAACAAGAATATAAAATATTTAAATCATCAAACTACAGACAAGAAACTACAGCTTCTCTTTGACATCACAGCTGCAGCTTCATCAACTATTTGTTGAACTCAGTTATATTTTTACACACAGGTAGAATTTCACTCACATCTATATTTAAATCCACTGAATCAGGTGATGCTGCCTGGAGGCAGATTGGATTCAAGAGACCGCTGCAGTCAAGCTGTCACTTGACCTCACACCTTCACCTGTTCACACCTTCACTCATTCACACCTTCACCCATTCACACCTTCACCTGTTAACACCTTCACCTGTTCACACCTTCACTCATTCACACCTTCACCCATTCACACCTTCACCCGTTCACACCTTCACTCATCCACACCTTCACCCATTCACACCTTCACCCGTTCACACCTTCACTCATTCACACCTTCACCAGTTCACACTTTCACTCAATCACACCTTCACCCATTCACACATTCACACCTTCACCTGTTCACACCTTCACTTTTTCACACATTCACACCTTCACTCATTCACACCTTCACCCATCCACACCTTCACTCATTCACACCTTCACCAGTTCACACTTTCACTCAATCACACCTTCACCCATTCACACATTCACACCTTCACCTGTTCACACCTTCACTTTTTCACACATTCACATATATACACTTCACACAACCACAGTCTGAGGTACAGCATTACTTACACACAGGGATCAGCCACGAAGCCCCCCACACACACACCTGAGACACTGTGGTATGTAAGATATAGTCTGTAGCATCGAGTATAAATTATGTAGTATGTACTGTGTAATATATATATATATATATATATATATATATATATATATATATATATATATATATATATTGTATGTAGTTGTGAATTCAGCCCATATGTCCTCATGAACTGAGCATGTTTAACACATCAACTAATTGACCTTTTTCATGGCAGCCATATTGACATGAACTAGTAGGTAAACCCAGGTGTTGCCATGGATACTAATTAAGGCTCATGTAGTCACCAACAAGCTGCTGATCAGCAGCAGGAAGTCACTGCTACACTACAAATACATTAGATCCAGCATTCTCCTATGCTCTGTGGACTTGTGAGTACTTGTCGTATATAGTGTGTACTTGTACCTGAGTACATCAGGTTTTCAGTGAAAAGTGGCTTTAAGACGCTTGTGTCTGCAGATGAGGTTTTATTTAATTTGTGTACTAGTAGAAACAGCATCTCTCCTTGCTGCTGGTTGCATCAGAATTCTGAGCGTGAGCCCAGTGCTGAAACAGCCTCTGTTAGTTAGAGCTTAAATGTGATTGATAAATTTCTTCTGCGAAGCAACGTAGCCCCACAGTGGCAGATATGGAAATAAGTGGAGAGGAAAACACAAATGTAAATTAGCCTGAGCAGTAAGTGTAGCTGTAGATAAACCCTGACTGGCTGTAAAGACGAGTGGCGGCGTGCTCAGAATGCTGAGGCAGCGCCGCCGGTAAACAAAGCTCCGCTATTTAGTTTCAGTCGGCTTAATTAGAATGAATGAGGGGCCTGTGTAAAGAGGACAGTGGAGGGGGGAGGAGGGGGGAGTGGAGGGGGGAGGAGTTGGGGGGGGTGGGGGGGGGACTTGGCCATGGTGGAGGAGCTGGACTCAGAGATAAAGTTACTGCATCGACCAATCAGACGACAGCAAACAAAACCTGCAGCCAACAGCACAAACAGAGAATCAGTTACCACAGTCAAATCTAATTATATGATCATATGATCACACGTGTGTGTGTGTGTGTGTGTGTGTGTGTGTGTCTTGCATGAAGACAATTCCATCACACTCATGATTTCCTGCTTTTTTGGTGAGTTTTTCTGCATCAATTTATTGTAAAAAAGGTTTTCTTCATTTTTAAATATATAATAAAAATATATTATTATTTAATAATTATTCCCCTCTAGATCAACTTTACTCATTAATATGATCCTGCCAATCAATTTTTAATTGATAGTCCCCATGTCCCCACCTCTCCATTTCCCCATGTCCCTACATCCCCATGTCCCCACGTCCCATGTCCCCACGTCCCACATCCCCATGTCCCCACATTCCCATGTCCCCACATCCCCATGTCCCCACCTCCCTACATCCCCATGTCCCCACATCCTCATATCCTCATATCCCCATGTCCCCATGTCCCCATATCCCCATATCCCCATATCCCCACGTCCCCACATCCCCATGTCCCCACATCCCCACGTCCCCACATCCCCATGTCCCCACCTCCCCACATCGCCATGTCCCCACATCCCATGTCCCCACATCCCCATGTCCCCACCTCCCCACATCGCCATGTCCCCACATCCCCACGTCCCATGTCCCCACATCCCCATGTCCCCACCTCCCTACATCCCCATGTCCTCACATCCCCATGTCCCCACCTCCCCACATCACCATGTCCCCACATCCCCACGTCCCAAGTCCCCACATCCCCATGTCCCCACCTCCCCACATCACCATGTCCCCACATCCCCATGTCCAAGAAACAAAAAGCTCCTGATGAAAATGTCCTGATAATCTGGTTACTGGTTAGTCCATGAAGCAGCATCATAAAGTGGTGAAGTATTAGTTCCAGGATTGAAGGTCAGAGGTCACAGGAGAATCCGATAAAAAACTCCATCAGGTAGGTATCACAGAATCAAAAACGACCAAAACCACAAAAACAGATATTACAGATATTCAAGTTTGAGGGAAAAGAATCTGATCAAAGAATAAAATGAACAATTATTCAGAACAAATGAAGCATCAAGATGTTTCTGAGCTTCATAAAACACACAGCAGCGATATGAAGGTTCCAACAACCGCCATATTGACTTCCTGTCAGCGGCTGTTTGGCCTTTAGTTTCCGTGGCGATGGCTGTCACAGAGGAAGGAGGATTTCTCCAAGGAAAGATGGAGGGAAAGGTCACGGTGAATAAAAAGCTTTTAATCTGAAAACCTTTTGTCGTGTGTCCAGGGAAAATCAAAGTCCTGGCGTCTGTGGCGAGGTCAACGGGTCAACTTCCTGTTCCCGCCGCTCTGAGGTCGCCTGGCCATGGAGAAAAGGTTAAAGCAGAGTGTTTGCTGTGCTCCTCACTGCTGTTGATAACAGATGAACTGGAGGCTCAGTCTGAAGATGGAGGATTTGTGATGTCACAAACAGAAGGAAGACCAGACACAGCATTTACTGTCGGTCTGGAACTAATTTCCTGAGTCAGCCCCAAACACATGAAATCTAGAGGATGTTCCCCTGGCTGTTCTAGCTGTTCTGACTGTTCTGACTGTTCTGGCTGTTCTGACTGTTCTGACTGTTCTGTCTGTACTGACTGTTCTGACTGTCCTAGCTGTTCTGACTGTTCTGTCTGTACTGACTGTTCTGACTGTCCTAGCTGTTCTGACTGTTCTGGCTGTTCTGACTGTTCTGTCTGTACTGACTGTTCTGACTGTCCTAGCTGTTCTGGCTGTTCTGACTGTTCTGGCTGTTCTGACTGTTCTGACTGTTCTGGCTGTTCTAGCTGTCCTGACTGTTCTGACTGTACTGGCTGTTCTGGCTGTTCCAGCTGTACTGGCTGTTCTGACTGTTCTGACTGTTCTGTCTGTTCTGTCTGTTCTGGCTGTTCGAGCTGTTCCGACTGTTCTGGCTTTTCCAGCTGTTCTGACTGTTCTGACTTTTCTGACTGTACTGTACTGACTGTTCTGACTGTTCTGGCTGTTCCCCTGACTGTTCTGACTGTACTGGCTGTTCCAGCTGTACTGACTGTTCTGACTGTTCTGACTCTACTGACTGTTCCCCTGACTGTACTGGCTGTTCCAGCTGTACTGACTGTTCTGACTCTACTGACTGTTCCCCTGACTGTTCTGACTATTCTGACAATTCTGACTGTTCTGACTGTTCTGACTGTTCCGACTGTACTGGCTGTTCTGACTGTTCTGACTTCACTGGCTGTTCTGACTGTTCTGACTCTACTGACTGTTCCCCTGACTGTTCTGTCTATTCTGACTATTCTGACTGTTCTGACTGTTCTGACTGTACTGGCTGTTCTGGCTGTTCTGACTCTGAGACCAGTACCAGAAACAGTACCAACACTAACATAACAAAAGAAATACAGTACGTCACCTGTACAGGTTGAAAAACCCTGAGATTAATTATTTAGATTAAATTATATACTAATTAAACTCAATTATAAATATTATGTTCCATATCTGCCAAGACGAGTTGCTGCTAAATCTCACACTTCTACTTTTAAGAGCTACTTAAAGTCATCTGTCTGTGATGATGAAGTTGATAATCAATATTTAAAAACTTACATATTTTACTGTCTGTAATACATTATACCCCTGTATATACACTCAGCGGCCACTTTATTAGGTCCACCTGTCCAACTGCTTGTTAACACTTAATTTCTAATCAGCCAATCACATGGCAGCAACTCAGTGCATTTAGGCATGTAGACATGGTCAAGACAATCTCCTGCAGTTCAAACCAGCATCAGTTTGGGGAAGAAAGGTGATTTGAGTGACTATGAACGTGGCATGGTTGTTGGTGCCAGAAGTGCTGGTCTGAGTATTTCAGAAACTGCTGATCTACTGGGATTTTCACACACAACCATCTCTAGGGTTTACAGAGAATGGTCCCAAAAAGAACAAATATCCAGTGAGCGGCAGTTCTGTGGGCGGAAATGCCTTGTTGATGCCACAGGTCAGAGGAGAATGGCCAGACTGGTTGGAGCTGATAGAAAGGCAACAGTGACTCAAATAACCACCCGTTACAACCAAGGTAGACAGAAGAGCATCTCTGAAGGCACAGTACGTCCGAATTTGAGACAGATGGGCTACAGCAGCAGAAGACCACGCCGGGTGCCACTCCTTTCAGCTAAGAACAGGAAACTGAGGCTACAATTTGCACAAGCTCATCGAAACTGGACAATAGAAGATTGGAAAAACGTTGCCTGGTCTGATGAGTCTGGATTTCTGCTGCAACATTTGGATGGTAGGGTCAGAATTTGGCGTCAACAACATGAAAGCATGGATCCATCCTGCCTTGTATCAACGGTTCAGGCTGGTGGTGGTGGTGTAATGGTGTGGGGAATATTTTCTTGGCACTCTTTGGGCCCCTTGGTACCAATTGAGCATCGTTGCAACACCACAGCCTACCTGAGTATATGCGTACATGCTGACCATGTCCATCCCTTTATGACCACAATGTACCCAACTTCTGATGCTACTTTCAGCAGGATAATGCTACATGTCATAAAGCTGGAATCATCTCAGACTGGTTTCTTGAACATGACAATGAGTTCACTGTACTCAAATGGCCTCCACAGTCACCAGATCTCAATCCAATAGAGCATCTTTGGGATGTGGTGGAACGGGAGATTCGCATCATGGATGTGCAGCCGACAAATCTGCACCAACTGTGTGATGCCATCATGTCAATATGGACCAAACTCTCTGAGGAATGCTTCCAGCACCTTGTTGAATCTATGCCATGAAGAATTGAGGCAGTTCTGAAGGCAAAAGGGGTCCAACCCGTTACTAGCATGGTGGACCTAATAAAGTGGCCGCTGAGTGTATGTGTGTGTGTGTGTGTGTGTGTGTGTGGTATTATTGACAATGTGTATCTGAGGTTTTATTCTGAAGGTCAGTTCTTCTCCATCCTCTTGAGCTACAGCCTCATTAGCATTAGTATGAGGCTGTAGCATTAGTATTAGTATTAGCATTAGTATTAGTATTAGCATTAGTATTAGTATTAGCATTAGCATTAGCATTAGTATTAGTATTAGCATTAGTATTAGTATTAGCATTAGCATTAGTATTAGCATTAGTATTAGTATTAGCATTAGTATGAGGCTTTAGCATTAGTATTAGTATTAGCATTAGCGATAGTATGCTGCTGCAGTAGTGCCTATATATATATATATATATATATATTTATATATATATATATATATATATATATTTATATTTATATTATATATGTATTTATATACTACAATACATCTTTACTACTATACATCTATATATACTACTATATATACTACTATATATCTATTCTACTTCATGTCTTAACTACTTTACTGTATTTTATTTTTTATTCTATTTTTGTAGTTTCTTCAGTAACTTCAGCTTTAAATGTTACCAGAAACAACACAGTGCAGATTTAAATATGCTTCACTGCTCTGATAATATAAAACAAACAAAAATACATGTTTTAAATGAGGTAAAAATGACCTGAGCTCCACAGAACCAGGTAGTAAATCATTAACCCTCATCATCCATATAAGTCAACCACATAACTAACAAAATAAGAAGCTTATCAGGATCTGGTTAATTACCCCAGTGCTTTTCCTGCTGTAAACACACCTGTAAAAACACACCCATCAGAACACACCTGTAAAAACACACCCATCAGAACACACCTGTAAAAAAGCACCTGTCAGAACACACCTGTAAAAATGCACCTATTAGAACACACCTGTAAAAATGCACCTATCAGAACACACCTGTAAAAATGCACTATTCTTTTGAATAAATAGCTAAATAAATAAATCTCATTATAAAGTCACATCACAGGATTGAAATTTGTTGGGTAATTTATTTTCATTTATCAGAGGCAGGTCAACATGAGAAAAAAAAACTGGAACACGTTGATGAGCTGTTAATTTATCAATTAATCGATTAAATTAATTAATAGAGCAAATGTAAAAACTGCTGCATTTAAATGATGAAGAGGATTAGTGTTGAAGAAGTTTCCCCAAACAGCAGAATCAGCTGATTAAAGGAGAAACACTGAAACATGAGATGTGAGGTGAGAAGCTCCACCCTCTCAGGAAGCTCCACCTTCTCAGGCAGCTCCGCCCTCTCAGGAAGCTCCATCCTCTCAGGAAGCTCCGCCCTCTCAGGAAGCTCCACCCTCTGGCTCCATCAGCATCCCTAACCCTCCATCTGGATGTGTTTCTCTGAGTTCGTTAGTCTGATCTGAGGCGAGTTTTAATTTCCTGTTTTAAATCTGTTTTTTGACAAGTTTTATTGTGTTTACAGTGATTAGAAGCCTCCTGCTGCTCTGTACATCTGATTTAAACTGAAACATCATTACATCAGCAGCAGCCACCTCTGCTTCATTACTTACTGCAGCATTGAGGTAAATATTTGGAAATGATATGTGTTGTGTGGCTTATTGTATTATTTGTTCTCAATTCTTCCTTTAAGGTTGTATAATCACTGTTTTATCTGCTCAACAAACTGTTGCCTGTTACATCTTGTTTTGTGAGTATTTTGTATTGACTTTAGCTACAAGTGTATGACCTTTTTCTAGATGTTTTGTCTGGACTAGGTCTGTTGTAGAGAATTTTGTGCTGAATTTCTGTCTCTTCCTATAGTGTCCTGCTGGACAGACAGAGACATTAAAGACAGACAGTTTTTAGTGTGAGTGTCTTTTTGTTGTCTAACAAACCATCATCATAAACCTCCATCCTACTGTTGGAGCTGTTTTTGTTCTATGAATAAATTGCCCTACAGAGCTTTAGCATTGATTGTTAAATACATTTCCCTCCAGTCAAAGGTCATGTTTCTGTATGTTAATGTGGGGAACTCATGGTAACATTGCAGTAGCTCCATTTGACTCGGTTACATACAGTTGAATAAATAACGTGTTATATTACATTTTATTTAGATTTGTGATCTGATGCCTGTGTTTCACTTACTTTCACATAAATAGACATTTTCACCATCAATTGATAGAAAAAAAAAATAAATTGCTGCATCAAAATTCCCCAGAAGGCAGGAAATTAAGTGGAAAGTTCCTGGAAGAGAAAATGTGATGTTTGATATGTGCAGCTGCATCGTGTGGAGCTTGATGTTTGTTCTGTTAATGTGGAGTCAAACAGTCACAGCTGATATCTGTGGAACGTGTTTAATAAAGCTATAGGAGGGAATCTTTCAGGTCTGAATATACAGCAGAGGATCCATTAGCCATCTGAACAGGTCCCAACTGCATCTTCGATTCATTCCAGATGGAAGTGAGAGAAAAGAGAAGAAATACAGTCAGACTGATGATTTACTGAGAAGGAGAGTTTCATCTGCTGATAGCTGAGAGAGCTGAGAAACCTGAGAGAGCTGAGAGAGCTGAGAAACCTGAGAGAGCTGAGAGAGCTGAGAGCTGAGAGAGCTGAGAGAGCTGAGAGAGCTGAGAGCTGAGACCTGAGAGAGCTGAGAGCTGAGACCTGAGAGAGCTGAGAGAGCTGAGAGAGCTGAGAGCTGAGAGAGCTGAGAGCTGAGACCTGAGAGAGCTGAGAGAGCTGAGAGAGCTGAGAGCTGAGAGCTGAGACCTGAGAGAGCTGAGAGAGCTGAGAGCTGAGAGAGCTGAGAGAGCTGAGAGAGCTGAGAGCTGAGACCTGAGAGAGCTGAGAGAGCTGAGAGAGCTGAGAGCTGAGACCTGAGAGAGCTGAGAGCTGAGACCTGAGAGAGCTGAGAGAGCTGAGAGAGCTGAGAGCTGAGACCTGAGAGAGCTGAGAGAGCTGAGAGCTGAGACCTGAGAGAGCTGAGAGAGCTGAGAGCTGAGAGAGCTGAGAGAGCTGAGAGAGCTGAGAGAGCTGAGAGAGCTGAGAGAGCTGAGAGCTGAGAGAGCTGAGAGAGCTGAAAGAGCTGAGAGAGCTGAGATCTGAGATCTGAGAGCTGAGAGAGCTGAGATCTGAGAGCTGAGAGAGCTAAGAGAGTGGACAGAGCTGAGATAGCTGAGAGAACTGAGA
Organism: Lepturacanthus savala; assembly: GCA_030544235.1. Taxonomy (NCBI): domain Eukaryota; kingdom Metazoa; phylum Chordata; class Actinopteri; order Scombriformes; family Trichiuridae; genus Lepturacanthus; species Lepturacanthus savala. The sequence continues at coordinate 31,625,456 of CM060484.1, forward strand.
GAGTTGAGAGCTGAGAGAGCTGAGAGAGCTGAGAGAGCTGAGAGAGCTGAGAGAGCTGAGAGCGCGGAAAGCTGAGAGAGCTGAGATCTGAGAGAGCTGAGATCTGAGAGCTGAGAGAGCTGAGAGCTGAGAGAGCTGAGATCTGAGAGCTGAGAGAGCTGAGATCTGAGAGAGCTGAGATCTGAGATCTGAGAGCTGAGAGAGCTGAGAGAGCTGAGATCTGAGAGCTGAGAGAGCTAAGAGAGTGGACAGAGCTGAGATAGCTGAGAGAACTGAGATCTGAGAGAGCTGAGAGAGCTGAGAGAGCTGAGATCTGAGAGCTGAGAGAGCTGAGAGCTGAGAGAGCTGAGAGAGCTGACGGAGTGGAGCTGAAGAAACAGAAGCTAACGATGCAGAGGTTTGAGCTCCAGATGTGAGTCTTACTGCAGGAAGAGCTGATACAGTAGCAGACAGGAAGATGTTAAGTGATCTGTGACAGAGAGCTGTGAATAAATCCCATTAACAATAGTAACATATTAACAATTGTCAGTGAACGTGGAGACAGAGAATAAACTGTTGCAGATCGGTCCATTTTCACGCGGCTTCCTATTGGACAAACACTCAATGCTGGACCAGTGCAGAACCACTAAAGCAGCTGAACAGCAAGAGATTTCTGTCAAACCCAGACCTGGAACCAGGGAATAATGGAGCGAAAAGCCCAGAGAAGGAGGAGCTTCTGTTTCTGCTGTGTTTTCCTGTTTGTCCTTGAACGGCTGAGGATCAAGCTGCTGATTGTCTTCTTTCTAAAGTTCAAACATTCAGAGAAACACTATAAAAGATGAACTGTCTGAATTACCATCATCATCATGGTTGTTCACCAACCAAACAGCAGCAATCACCATCATTCACAAAAGCCAAACTCAGTTTCTTGGTAAGATCAGGTTCCCATGTCATGTTAAGTTCCTCATTGCTCCAGTAAACCTATGACTGACCTATGACTCAACAGCAGGAGGTAATGTGACAGAAAAGTAAAATTTTATTTCACCTCATAGACGTTTAATAAACTGATTAAATATGAGAATCAGCTGCTCACTGACTGTTTATTTTCTTCTTCATGTTTGTTTCCTCTGCTGCGTCTCATTCGTCTAAACTGTCGTCTTTAAACAAATGTCAAGAAAAGTTAGAAGCATCATTGACAGCTGCAGATGAATTTAGAACAGCTGATTACCCATGAGCTGGCCAATCAGAGGAGAGTATTCTCCTAGGTAGAATTCCTCATTAGGCTGATGTTCTGAAACTTGTCCTTGACGGGTGTTGAGAGCTGATTCTGAGACGTTCGTCTTTCATTATGCATTTATAACAATTAGAGTAATGCAGTTTAAAGTTAAATGTGATTAATCTGCTGTGGACGTCTCTAACGACACGTTTACAGCTCTGAGACAGAAAGACACGTCCAATGACTCCAGACCCAAGGAGGCCATGTTGCCCCCAACAATGCTGTCTGCTGCTGAGACTGCTGCTTAGCAGCAGTGTGAGCAGCAGCAGTGTTAGTAGCAGCAGCAGTGTTAGTAGCAGCAGCAGAGTTGAATGTGTTCTACAGCTAATCTGATGCAGCACTGACAGAAGCCACTAGAGAATCAGGCACAATTAGAAGTGGTTTTGGGGCAGTGATTTTCTGATAGATGGCTACTTAGAGGCTCTGTAGCTCCTGAATAAGAAAGCTGGGGCTGCGTCGAGGGACGTTACATCAATGCTACTCACGTAACATGCAGAAAATAGAGAGGGGGTGACTGGCGGCAGTGGGGAGCTGTGCTATTTGGAGTAAATCCACTGATGTACAAAGCACTGAGTGCACATAAGCTGCAGCAGAAAAGAAGCAAAGGCTGTGGATACAATACCAAACAGGTACAGTAAACACAAACATCTACAGGAGGATGCAGGCTGCAGCTCATTCTCCAAATGAAAAGAGGCTTCATTTCCCTGCAGGAATATTTTCAATAGGTCATTTTCATGCTATGCACGTTTGAGATAACAACTTCACTAATATTCAGGTATGACAAATGCAGCCAACAGACCACTTTAACTGGTGTTTGTGGTCATGGTTGCTTTTATTTGGTAAAGAATAAGAAACATGAATGTTCTGGATGTGTTGATAAGTGGTTCATAATCAAAGTGGAACACAGGTCATGTCTTAAAAAACACACAAATCAAAAATATGCTGCTTGGTTTTGGAAAATGTTTCTCAGACATAAATGGAGATGTTGTAAAGGACATTTGGTGTTTGTTAAAAAGGAAATAACTATGCAGGTTAGTGTAGGTTAGTGTTAGTGTTAGTACAGGTTAGTACATTAGTGTTGGTACATTTTAGTGTTAGTGTAGGTTAGTACAGGTTAGTGTTGGTGTAGGTTAGTACAGATTACTTTAGGTCAGTACAGGTTAGTGTAGGTTAGTACAGGTTAGTATATTAGTGTTGGTGCATTTTAGTGTTAGTGTAGGTTAGTACAGGTTAGTGTTAGTACAGGTTAGTGTTAGTGTAGGTTAGTACAGATTAGTGATACTTTAGGTCAGTACAGGTTAGTGTTAGTGTAGGTTAGTACAGGTTAGTGTTAGTACAGGTTAGTACAGGTTAGTGTTAGTGTAGGTTAGTACAGATTAGTGTTGGTACAGGTTAGTGTTACTGTAGGTTAGTACAGGTTAGTGTTAGTACAGGTTAGTACAGGTTAGTGTTAGTACAGGTTAGTACAGGTTAGTGTTAGTGTAGGTTAGTACAGGTTAGTGTTAGTACAGGTTAGTACAGGTTAGTGTTACTGTAGGTTAGTACAGGTTAGTGTAAGTACAGGTTAGTGTAAGTGTAGGTTAGTACAGGTTAGCGTTAGTGTAGGTTAGTACAGGTTAGTGTTAGTACAGGTTAGTATTAGTGTAGGTTAGTACAGATTAGTGTTGGTACAGGTTAGTGTTACTATAGGTTAGTACAGGTTAGTGTTAGTACAGGTTAGTACAGGTTAGTGTTACTGTAGGTTAGTACAGGTTAGTGTTAGTACAGGTTAGTACAGGTTAGTGTTAGTACAGGTTAGTACAGGTTGGTGTTACTGTAGGTTAGTACAGGTTATTGTTAGTACAGGTTAGTACAGGTTAGTGTTACTGTAGGTTAGTACAGGTTAGTGTTAGTACAGGTTAGTACAGGTTAGTGTTAGTGTAGGTTAGTACAGGTTAGTGTTACTGTAGGTTAGTACAGGTTAGTGTTAGTACAGATTAGTACAGGTTAGTGTTACTGTAGGTTAGTACAGGTTAGTGTTAGTGTAGGTTAGTACAGGTTAGTGTTAGTACAGGTTAGTACAGGTTAGTGTTAGTACAGGTTAGTACAGGTTAGTGTTACTGTAGGTTAGTACAGGTTAGTGTTAGTACAGGTTAGTACAGGTTAGTGTTAGTGTAGGTTAGTACAGGTTAGTATTAGTACAGGTTAGTACAGGTTAGTGTTACTGTAGGTTAGTACAGGTTAGTGTTAGTACAGGTTAGTACAGGTTAGTGTTAGTGTAGGTTAGTACAGGTTAGTGTTAGTACAGGTTAGTGTTAGTGTAGGTTAGTACAGGTTAGTGTTAGTACAGGTTAGTACAGGTTGGTGTTAGTGTAGGTTAGTACAGGTTAGTGTTAGTGTAGGTTAGTACAGGTTAGTGTTAGTACATGTTAGTGTTGGTACAGGTTAGTGTTAGTGTAGGTTAGTATAGGTTAGTGTTAGTACAGGTTAGTACAGGTTAGTGTTAGTGTAGGTTAGTACAGGTTAGTGTTAGTACAGGTTAGTGTTAGTGTAGGTTAGTACAGGTTAGTGTTAGTACAGGTTAGTGTTAGTGTAGGTTAGTACAGATTAGTGTTGGTACAGGTTAGTACAGGTTAGTGTTAGTGTAGGTTAGTATAGGTTAGTGTTAGTACAGGTTAGTACAGGTTAGTGTTAGTGTAGGTTAGTACAGGTTAGTGTAAGTACAGGTTAGTGTAGGTTAGTACAGGTTAGTGTTAGTACAGGTTAGTATTAGTGTAGGTTAGTACAGATTAGTGTTGGTACAGGTTAGTGTAGGTTAGTATAGGTTAGTGTTAGTACAGGTTAGTACAGGTTAGTGTTAGTGTAGGTTAGTACAGGTTAGTGTTAGTACAGGTTAGTGTTAGTGTAGGTTAGTACAGATTAGCGTTGGTACAGGTTAGTGTTAGTGTAGGTTAGTATAGGTTAGTGTTAGTACAGGTTAGTGTAGGTTAGTACAGGTTAGTGTTGGTACAGGTTAGTGTTAGTGTAGGTTAGTACAGGTTAGTGTTAGTACAGGTTAGTACAGGTTAGTGTTAGTGTAGGTTAGTACAGGTTAGTGTTAGTACAGGTTAGTGTTAGTGTAGGTTAGTACAGGTTAGTGTTAGTACAGGTTAGTACAGGTTAGTGTTAGTGTAGGTTAGTACAGGTTAGTGTTAGTACAGGTTAGTGTTAGTGTAGGTTAGTACAGGTTAGTGTTAGTACAGGTTAGTACAGGTTGGTGTTAGTGTAGGTTAGTACAGGTTAGTGTTAGTACAGGTTAGTACAGGTTGGTGTTAGTGTAGGTTAGTACAGGTTAGTGTTAGTACAGGTTAGTACAGGTTGGTGTTAGTGTAGGTTAGTACAGGTTAGTGTTAGTGTAGGTTAGTACAGGTTAGTGTTAGTACATGTTAGTGTTGGTACAGGTTAGTATTAGTGTAGGTTAGTATAGGTTAGTGTTAGTACAGGTTAGTACAGGTTAGTGTTAGTGTAGGTTAGTACAGGTTATTGTTAGTACAGGTTAGTGTTAGTGTAGGTTAGTACAGGTTAGTGTTAGTACAGGTTAGTGTTAGTGTAGGTTAGTACAGATTAGTGTTGGTACAGGTTAGTACAGGTTAGTGTTAGTGTAGGTTAGTATAGGTTAGTGTTAGTACAGGTTAGTACAGGTTAATGTTAGTGTAGGTTAGTACAGGTTAGTGTAAGTACAGGTTAGTGTAGGTTAGTACAGGTTAGTGTTAGTACAGGTTAGTATTAGTGTAGGTTAGTACAGATTAGTGTTGGTACAGGTTAGTGTTAGTGTAGGTTAGTACAGATTAGTGTTGGTACAGGTTAGTGTTAGTGTAGGTTAGTATAGGTTAGTGTTAGTACAGGTTAGTGTTAGTACAGGTTAGTGTTAGTGTAGGTTAGTACAGGTTAGTGTTGGTACAGGTTAGTGTTAGTGTAGGTTAGTACAGGTTAGTGTTGGTACAGGTTAGTGTTAGTACAGGTTAGTGATAGTGTAGGTTAGTACAGATTAGTGTTGGTACAGGTTAGTACAGGTTAGTGTAAGTGTAGGTTAGTACAGGTTAGTGTTAGTACAGGTTAGTACAGGTTAGTGTTAGTGTAGGTTAGTACAGGTAAGTGTTAGTACAGGTTAGTGTTAGTGTAGGTTAGTACAGGTTAGTGTTAGTACAGGTTAGTACAGGTTGGTGTTAGTGTAGGTTAGTACAGGTTAGTGTTAGTGTAGGTTAGTACAGGTTAGTGTTAGTACATGTTAGTGTTGGTACAGGTTAGTGTTAGTGTAGGTTAGTATAGGTTAGTGTTAGTACAGGTTAGTACAGGTTAGTGTTAATGTAGGTTAGTACAGGTTAGTGTAAGTACAGGTTAGTGTAGGTTAGTACAGGTTAGTGTTAGTACAGGTTAGTATTAGTGTAGGTTAGTACAGATTAGTGTTGGTACAGGTTAGTGTTAGTGTAGGTTAGTATAGGTTAGTATTAGTACAGGTTAGTACAGGTTAGTGTTAGTGTAGGTTAGTACAGATTAGTGTTGGTACAGGTTAGTGTTAGTGTAGGTTAGTACAGATTAGTGTTGGTACAGGTTAGTGTTAGTACAGGTTAGTTTTAGTGTAGGTTAGTACAGATTAGTGTTGGTACAGGTTAGTGTTAGTGTATGTCTGTGTAGATTCTCACTCATCCAGGTCATTGTAGTCAAGGGGTTTTTAAAAAGTAGGCAACTGGACTTTTTTCTTTGAGCTTGAAGATGTTTCACCTTTCATCCGAAAGGCTTCTTCAGTTCTAGCCTGATGATGGAAACCAGGAGCTATATCTCTGGATCACAGAGGGTGGAGCTATAGACCACACCTATAGATACCTCATGCTGAAGCAGAACAAATCAGGATGAAGGTATCTGCAGCTCTCACAAGTGCAAAGGTCCCCACTTCAAATCTCACTTACCCGGAGAGGAAAGCCATTACATCTCTAAGCAAGGACAAAAACATCACCATACTAACAGCAGATAAAGGGAGATCCAAGGGAGACCCAACCGAGGGCTACAAAAAGAAGATTATCCGCTGCCTACAAGATCTGAGACATACAGAATCCATTGATCAACACATGTACTACAGACTCTACCCAGGGGACACCATCCCATGCATATACGGGCTCCCGAAGATTCACAAGGAAGGGGCCCCCCTCAGACCAATTGTAAGCAGCATCAATTCAGTCACTTATAATATTTCAAAATTCCTATCAGCGATTCTGTCTCCTTTAATTGGAAAAACTCCACATCACATCCAGAACTCCAAGGATTTCACCGACAAAATCAGCCAACTGAAACTGGACCCAGATGAAACTATGGTATCATATGATGTCACATCCTTGTTCACCTGCATCCCCACAACAGAAGCAGTAGAGGCCGTCAGAAACCGATTACAACAGGACACATGTCTGCACACAAGATCCAACCTCACCCCAGACAAAATTTGCTCCCTCTTAGAACTTTGCCTCACCACCACCTACTTCAAGTACAATGAGGAATTCTACAGGCAGAAACATGGCTGTGCCATGGGCTCTCCAGTCTCCCCCCTTGTGGCGAACCTCTACATGGAGGAAGTGGAGAACCAAGCACTAACCTCATTTAAAGGAACAACACCAAGCCACTGGTTTAGATATGTGGATGATACATTCACGAAAATCAAAAGCCAGGAAGTAGAGGCCTTCACGAAACACATCAACTCGGTCAACAACTACATCAAGTTCACCAGGGAGGACTCCAAAGACCGGAAACTACCCTTTCTGGATTGTGAGGTCCTTGCCGAAGAAGATGGAGGTCTCAGCACAGAGGTCTACAGGAAACCCACACACACTGACCAATATCTACTATTTGACTCTCATCACCCACTGGAACACAAACTGGGTGTCATAAGAACCCTACAACACCGGGCAGACAGCATCCCTTCCAAAACAGAAGGGAAAGAGAAGGAACACACACACATCAAACAGGCACTAAGGAATTGTGGATACCCCAACTGGGCATTCATAAAGATTAATAAAAGACAGGAGAAAGAAAACGAAACACAGAAAGACAAAAAGAAGAACAGAAGGAATCATGTGGTAGTGCCGTACGTATCTGGTCTCTCAGAGAAACTAAGAAGAATCTTCAGCAAGCACAACATCCCAGTTTATTTCAAGCCTGGTAACACCCTCAGACAGAGACTGGTCCACCCCAAGGACAAAACCCCAAGACAAAATCTCAACAATGTGGTTTATGCAGTACAATGCAGTGAAGAGTGCCCGGATCTATATATTGGTGAAACTAAGCAACCACTCCGCAAACGCATGGCACAACACAGGAGGGCCACCACATCAGGACAGGACTCAGCAGTACATCTACATCTGAAGGAAAAGGGACACTCCTTTAAAGACACTGATGTACACATCTTAGATAAGGAGGACAGGTGGTTTGAGAGAGGAGTGAAAGAGGCCATTTATGTCCATTTGGAACAACCTACTTTGAACAGAGGAGGGGGACTGCGTCATAACCTATCTGCTACATACCATCCTGCCTTGAGATCTCATCCCAGGAAGTTTAACTGCTCTTCACCATCAGAGCAGGACTCTCTCTCTGGATCATGTGACCACGACTCTCATTCCAAGTCACACCTTGAATTGGAATGAGAGTCGTTACCACAACGACTCTCATCCTAATTCACACCTTGAAGGGTGACCTATGTGACCCTTTGTTATGGGATGGGAGGTGTGGTCTATAGCTCCACCCTCTGTGATCCAGAGATATAGCTCCTGGTTTCCATCATCAGGCTAGAACTGAAGAAGCCTTTCGGATGAAAGGTGAAATGTCTTCAAACTCAAAGAAAAAAGTCCAGTTGCCTACTTTTTAAAAACCCCTTGAGTGTTAGTGTAGGTTAGTACAGATTAGTGTTGGTACAGGTTAGTTTTAGTGTAGGTTAGTACAGATTAGTGTTGGTACAGGTTAGTGTTAGTGTAGGTTAGTACAGGTTAGTGTTGGTACAGGTTAGTGTTAGTGTAGGTTAGTACAGGTTAGTGATAGTGTAGGTTAGTACAGATTAGTGTTGGTACAGGTTAGTGTTAGTGTAGGTTAGTACAAGTTAGTGTTGGTACAGGTTAGTTTTAGTGTAGGTTAGTACAGATTAGTGTTGGTACAGGTTAGTGTTAGTGTAGGTTAGTACAGGTTAGTGATAGTGTAGGTTAGTACAGATTAGTGTTGGTACAGGTTAGTGTTAGTACAGGTTAGTACAGGTTAGTGATAGTGTAGGTTAGTTCAGGTTAGTGATAGTGTAGGTTAGTACAGATTAGTGTTGGTACAGGTTAGTGTTAGTACAGGTTAGTTTTAGTACAGGTTAGTACATGTGTGTGTTAGTACAGGTTAGTTCAGGTTAATGTTAGTGCAGGTTAGTGCTGGTTATTGATCCTGATCAGCTGCTAATGGTCTCATCCACATATTTTAAACTTTTGTTCCATCTATTCCCAGACTGAGGTTTTTGCTCGGTCTGGGAGCTCGGAGCTGTGCTAGGATCTTTAGAATTTGATGGAAACACTAACAGATTTAATAGAGTGTAATACAGTTTAATAGAAGCCACAGACTCATGACTTTGTATGAGTTTTCACCCTCAAACACACAGAAGTGTGCTGCCTGCTCAGTAATGATGATCCTCAACCTTAAACTCAGCCAATCTAAACCTGATAAAATGATCCTATGAAACATCAACATTCAATGGCTGCAGCAGCTGACTTGCGCTGAGGGTTGTGATTGGCCAACAAGTCCAATAAAGATTCATAGAGTAACTACATGTATGTAATGCATGATGGTTGTGTCATGTAGAGCAGATCCCAATCTGTGGGCAGGAAGTTAATCCTGTAACACACATTTAGACTCAGTTCCATCTGTTTTTATTTCTCTCAGAAGCAGAATAAGTGCTTCAGTCATGTGAATGGATTATTATTGTTGGTTGTCACTTCAGTTCTATGGTCACAAGCTGTGAATATGTAAGAATGGATATATTAGGATTATCCAGACATATTTGAAGTTTTATTTAAATATTCAGACATCTTTCATGAAAATAAAGCAGCTACATTATTTAGACTGTGTACAAGTCAGGTCTATTTTGTACGGAAGCTCAGAGCTGCCAACCCCTAAAATATATTTGGCTCAGTATCACGTTATATCGTGAAGTGAAATTATCACGTTATAACGTGATGTGAAATTATCACGTTATAACGTGATGTGAAATTATCACGTTATTTTATGATACACAAATATCACGTTATTTCGAGATATGCAACTATCACGTTGTTTCATGATATGAGGCAGCTCTGAGGTAAACTCATCCAGAACCCTCAATGCTGCAAATAGAAGAACCTTAATTAAAATGTAAACCGTCCTCTTAACTCGATGGATAACATTGATCTCCAAGCGCAGCAGCAGCTGAGCGAGTGAACAAACATCCCTCTCAGTCACGAAGAGAACAACAACCTGCACATGCGCAGAACCTCCAGTCTTCTTCATCAATCATCCTTGCCGGCCATAATGGTCATACAGCACCACCTAATGGAGAAACACTTATTTGCCCCCTAATTGCTTCTGCTTTACAACACCTCTTCTTCTTCGCTCACATAAAAAACTACAGGTGCACCGCCAATAATAGTCCCCGGTAATTCACTTCCGTTGTGGAGTTTTCTTTTATTTGTTATGAAGCAGAGGTAATTAGGGGGCCATTGATTGTTTATCCAGTGGGTGCCGCTGTGTAATCATTGTGGCAAGAAGGTTTACTGAAGAAGAGTGAAGTTTCCGCGCATGCGCGCGTTGTCGTTCTCCCCGGGACTGGAAGGAATGTATTGATGTTGTCTATCGATAAAAAGTGAAACTCAACATCTGCGTTTGGGACCTTTGTTTTGACAAGTCAGCAGCTACTCTCCGAAGGATTTTCAGCCATGATTCTCAAATAAACGCCAGAGATTGAACCATGACGTGAAGTGAAAGGGAAGCGCGCCGGTTTACGGCAGTTTACCTCAGAGCTGTTACATATCATGAAACAACGTGATAGTTGCATATCTCGAAATAACGTGATAGTTGTGTATCATGAAATAACGTGATAATTTCACATCACGTTATAACGTGATACTTTCACATTACGTTATAACGTGATACTTTCACATCACATTATAACGTGATACTTTCACATCATGTTATAACGTGATAATTTCACGTTATAACGTGATACTTTCACATCATGTTATAACGTGATAATTTCACATCACGTTATAACGTGATAATTTCACGTTATAACGTGATAATTTCACATCACGTTATAACGTGATAATTTCACGTTATAACGTGATAATTTCACATCACGTTATAACGTGATAATTTCACATCACGTTATAACGTGATAATTTCACATCACGTTATAACGTGATAATTTCACGTTATAACGTGATAATTTCACGTTATAACGTGATACTGAGCCAAATATATTTTAGGGGTTGGCAGCTCTGAGCTTCCGTAATTTTGTGTGTAAAGCTCAATATTATAAGTCACAGATTTGCCTCATGGGGCAAAACAACAATGGACAAATATCCTCTGTGCTTCAACCTGTGATTCCAATATGAGCCTCTGCTGCTCCAGAATTAACCAATAAAACACAGCGACAGAATCCAGCTGGATAAACTGTCTGCTGACAACAAGAAGAAGAGAATGGTATCACTGAAGCAGCATCTTCAGCTTCAGGAACACACAGATGAGTGTTGGAACAGGTTTGTTGGCTCGTTATGACGTTTCAGTTTCACTGAGGCTGAATAACAAGCGTCAACAATTAATTGTTGATTCATTAACACATGTTGTTTTTACTTTTTAAACACATCTTTATTTATTTAATTTCTGCTGTGTGTATCTTTGCATATTTATGTCTTCCTAATAAATTCTATAAAACACATTGTGATGAACTGGTGAATAATGTTCATCTTAGAATAGAATACTCATGATACTCATGGTTAGGGTTAGGGTTAGGTTGCACCTTACCCTAACCTTAACCCTAACCCTGAATATAATCACTTCATGTCTTAACATGATTCTGTAGTTATTTATGGTTTAGAAATGGGGGTTTGAGGGGGGTTGGGGGGGTCAAAGGTCGTTTAGGGAGACCTCTTCAAATTCATTCTTTCTGCTTTGGTCCGGGCTCCTCACCGCTGTCGTTACTGCAGCAACTGTTAAAGATGGAGCCTCATTACAGATAAACAGATAAAAAACAGGCCACACAGCAGCTTAATAACAGGAATAACACAATAACACTGCAGCCACCCACACTGCTGCTGCTGCAACTATATATATATATATATATATATATATATATATATATATATATATATATATATATATATATATATATATATATATATACATTGGAAGGTATGAGACTTTGTGTGAATGGTGTGTGAATGGTGTGTATGGTGTGTGTGAATCATGTGAGAATGGTGTGTGTGGTGTGTGTGACACGTGTGAATGGTGTGTGTGTGGTGTGTGTGAATGGTGTGTATGAATGGTGTGTGTGGTGTGTGTGAATGGTGTGTATGAATGGTGTGTGTGGTGTGTATGAATGGTGTGTGTGGTGTGTGTGAATGGTGTGTGTGAATGGTGTGTGTGATGGTGTGTGGTGGTGTTGCCTGAAGGAGGCTAAAGACTCACACAGAAGGAATGTGGAGCAGAAGCTGCAGGAAAACAGTATGAGGGAGTTCTGGGAAGGTGTTAGAACCATCGCAGACCACAAAGTGAAGACCAGTATAGAGTGGGGGAAATGTGGAAAGAGCAAATGACCTGAACAACTTCTTCAACAGGGTCAGCCACTCCACTCTAACCCCCACCCTCACTGCAGCCTGCCCTTCCCCCACCCTCAGTGCAACTTGACCAAAGCAGCCCAACAACAGCACCTGCCTCTTCCCCACCAGTGGTCACAGCCACCCCCCATCCTGTCCTCCGTACTTCTCCTCTCCCTCATATCAGCCCCTTACCTCCCCCTCCTCCTCTATAGTAGCTGGGCAACCCCCTCCATACAGCCTTCTCCCTGCATCACAGCTGACCAGGTAAGGGGAGAACTGAGGAAGCTCTGGCCTCGGAAGGCAGAAGGACCAGACAATGTGTGTCCCCAGCTCCTCAAGACCTGCACTGCTGAAGTCAGGGAACCACTCCAACAAGTCTTCAACCTGAGCCTGCAACCCAGCAGAGTGCCCACCCTATGGACGACATTGTCTCTGTTCTAGAGAAGAACCAATCCAGCAAACTTAATGACTCACACTGGCTTTAGATCACATGCTGCTTCTAGATCACATGATGCTGCTTCTAGATCACATGATGCTGCTTCTAGATCACATGATGCTGCTTCTAGATCACATGATGCTGCTTCTAGATCACATGATGCTGCTTCTAGATCACATGATGCTGCCTCTAGATCACATGATGCTGCCTCTAGATCACATGATGCTGCTTCTAGATCACATGATGCTGCCTCTAGATCACATGATGCTGCCTCTCGATCACATGATGCTGCCTCTAGATCACATGATGCTGCTTCTAGATCACATGATGCTGCTTCTAGATCACATGATGCTGCTTCTAGATCAAATGATGCTGCTTCTAGATCACATGATGCTGCCTCTAGATCATATGATACTGCCTCTAAATCATATGATGCTGCCTTTTGATCTCATGTTGCTGCCTCTAGATCACATGACGCTGCCTTTTGATCACATGATGCTGCCTCTAGATCACACGATGCTGCCTTTTGATCACATGTTGCTGCCTCTAGATAACATGATGCTGCCTCTAGATCCCATTGTGAATCTGTGGCCAGTCAGACGCTGCTTTCTCCCTCTCATCACGGCACTAAGCCCTTGTCCGACCCCAAGGACGAGTGCACTCAATAACTGTCCCTGTCCAGACGCAGTAAGCCTGTCCACAATCCCTTAAACCCTGAACTCTGACATGCTTCAATGAGGTACATGAAGTCTCCTCCTTTGGGGGATTAAATTGAAACTCTTTCCCTCTAAACTCCTGATTAATTGGTTTTTTCAGTGTTGTGTATTGTCCTGCAGCAGTGGTTGGTGATAACATCACAGCAGCTGTGAGACGTGACCATGCTCCAGATCACCACTTATATATTTATATTCATCATATGACATGTTCTTTTTTTATTTCTTTGTGAAATCAAGATAAATGTTCCAACAGTTTGTTTAGCAGAAGATTATCTGTCTTTTCTGTGTCCTACAAATATACTTCTGAATTTCTTTAGTTTTTAGATTTGACACTGTAAGTGTGACAGTTTATAAAAGACTTTCGCTTGTCTTAGTTTCTCACATAAAAATTCAGGAATCAGTGAAATCTTCCTGCTCCTCTGTCTCACTGATCTGTTTTTACCTGATTATCATAATAATATTACATCTGCTCCAGATTTAACAGCAGATTTTTACCTCTGATACTGACTCAATATTTCCTTTTAATCCTCAGTTCATTCTTTTACTGAATTTAACCCTTTAATTTTTAAGCTATTTTCATTTCCCTTTGATTTTTCCTTTATAAATCATGTAATAAACATCACATCACCATGTGTTTTACCAGATAAAACTTTAACGATGAATACTTTCACTTTGACAGACTGAACCAACAGACTGGATCCAAGCCCACAAACAAATAGGGATGGGAATTGATACGATTCTTTATCGATTGTCTTATCGATTCTAATTTCGGAAAAAAGGAGTTTGATTCGGATAAAGTTTGTTTTCTTGGAAGTCAGGACCTTCCAAACTCAACAGAAGACTCCAAAGCCTTGATACTGTGTTAACTGTAGAAATGTAATGCAACTGTGAAAATACACAAGAATGTGGAACATTCTACTAACACATTTATACTGATAGAAATAAAAAAAATCTCCTTTTTAAAAGGATATAGGAGCTGACTACACATCAAAAATAACTAAAGATAAATACTGTCAAATAGGACGGAACAATCTGAAAACACAATGAAGAATTAACAATTCTGCTGCAGAAAAACCATCTTGTTTTTCAGGAAGGATCCGTAACCGTAGAGGTGATATCTGCTGCTGCAGCTGTTTTCAGGAAGTGAAGCCAAACTTTTGGAGCGTTTGAATCTGGTGGCTCCATCGTTGTTGTTTAAGATGTTAAACCGACGTAACGTCATCGCGGAATTAGTCGTGTTCGCTGGAATCGAGCATCGTAACTTACGTAAGTTACGTAGATTCGTGCTGATTGGAATCAATAAGAGAATCAGATAAACTGAAACGATTCCATGGAACTGATAAACACATGGAACCGGTTCTCTACAGGAACCAGTTCTCTACAGGACCCGGTTCTCTACAGGAACTGGTTCTCTACAGGAACTGGTTCTCTACAGGACCAGTTCTCTACAGGAACCAGTTCTTTACAGGACCAGTTCTCTACAGGGACCAGTTCTCTACAGGGACCAGTTCTCTACAGGACCAGTTCTCTACAGGAACCGGTTCTTTACAGGACCAGTTCTCTACAGGGACCAGTTCTTTACAGGACCAGGTCTCTACAGGGACCGGTTCTCTACAGGAACCGGTTCTTTACAGGGACCAGTTCCCTACAGGAACCAGTTCTTTACAGGGACCGGTTCTCTACAGGGACCAGTTCTTTACAGGAACCGGTTCTTCACAGGAACCGGTTCTCTACAGGGACCAGTTCTCTACAGGGACCGGTTCTCTACAGGAACCGGTTCTTTACAGGGACCCATTCTTTACAGGGACCGGTTCTCTACAGGGACCAGTTCTCTACAGGAACCGGTTCTTTACAGGACCAGTTCTCTACAGGGACCAGTTCTCCACAGGGACCAGTTCTCGATTCCCATCCCTACAAACAAACATAGAATTTGATAACTTGCATTTTTATTAAATAAAAACATTTTAAATGTAAACTCAGGTTGTAACATGAACATTCATCTTCTATACCTAATACCTCTAATACCTAATTAGAGTCACATGGTCTGCTGCAACCAATCACAGCTCATTATAGGTGAGCGGCAGGAAACACCCAGACAGGTAGCGGCCTATCATGGAGTGCACACATACACACACACACACACACACACACACACTCCCTCCTACAGTGATTTAGAGTCTCCAATTAACCTCAGCATGTGTTTGGACTGTGGGAGGAAGCTGGAGAACCTGGAGAAAACCCACCAGACACAGAGAGAACATGAACCTCCACACAGAAAGGTCCCAGACCCAGGACCAAGGAGGTCTAGAACCTGAGAATTAACAACCTTCATCTTAACTGACGTAACTAACAGTAAAGAACAATGTGCTCAGCACTTGTTCTGTAAGAGGCTGTAATCCACACATTCTAACCTTATATATTGATGTTATATAACAGATGTTATATAATGGGATGTTTTATCTGTTTCTCATTGTGTTGGTTTCCTTTTTTATTGAACATTCTTCAGGAACATCCCAGTGAACAGTTTGGTTGAAGCGTGAAATAAACAGGCTGAATTATTTGTGCAAATAACATTTTCAATTTTTCTATTTGGTTATTTTTATAAACTGTGAAATATTTGAGTAAAAATCTTGTTTGCATAATATTTTGTCCACTGCTGGATAAATTGAAGAGTGTCTCTGTGGATGGAAGCTGGATTCATGAAATTCATAGTTGAACTTCATGAATTCCTTCTTTCTGACATTTTATTAGCTTATTTGTGAAAAAATAGACTCAGTGATTGAAGGCTACAAATCAAGAGGTTGTTGACTAACTGAATATTCACTGAAATGAGATGAAATAAGGAACAAGAAAGGACCAGAGTGATGACTGGGAGTGTGTGTGTGTATATATATATATATATACACACACACACACACACACACACACACAGACACACAGAACCAGACGAGACGGAAACAGAATTGATGAAAGTTTCGAACAAGACAAATTCACCTTTAATACTTCAAAATGATGGTGAGGAGCATGTGAATATATCTGGAACATGCTAAACAACATGCTACCGAACACGCTAAACAACATGCTATTAAACACACTAAACAACATGCTACTGAACACGCTAAACAACATGCTATTAAACACACTAAACAACATGCTACTGAACACGCTAAACAACATGCTACTAAACAGGCTAACCAACATGCTAATAAAGATGTTAATACGTTAAGCAACATGTTAATCAAAGCACAGCACACACCATCACACACACCACACACACCACACACCATCACACACACCACACACCATCACACACACCACACACTACCACACACACCATCACACACACCACACACCATCACACACACCACACACTACCACACACCATCACACACACCACACACACCACACACCATCACACACACCACACACCATCACACACACCACACACCATCACACACCACCACACACACCACACACTACCACACACACCACACACCATCACACACCACCACACACCATCACACACCACCACACACACCACACACCATCACACACCACCACACACCATCACACACCACCACACACCATCACACACCACCACACACACCACACACTACCACACACACCACACACCATCACACACCACCACACACCATCACACACCACCACACACACCACACACCATCACACACCATCACACACCACCACACACCATCACACACCACCACACACACCACACACCATCACACACACCACACACTACCACACACACCACACACCATCACACACCACCACACACACCACACACCATCACACACACCACACACTACCACACACACCACACACCATCACACACCACCACACACACCACACACCATCACACACACCACACACTACCACACACACCACACACCATCACACACCACACACCATCACACACACCACACACTACCACACACACCATCACACACACCACACACTACCACACACACCACACACCATCACACACACCACACACTACCACACACACCATCACACACACCACACACTACCACACACACCACACACCATCACACACATCACACACTACCACACACACCACACACCATCACACACACCACACACTACCACACACACCATCACACACACCACACACTACCACACACACCACACACCATCACACACACCACACACTACCACACACACCACACACCATCACACACCACACACCATCACACACACCACACACCATCACACACACCACACACTACCACACACACCATCACACACACCACACACTACCACACACACCACACACCATCACACACACCACACACTACCACACACACCACACACTACCACACACCACACACCATCACACACCACCACACACACCACACACCATCACACACCACCACACACACCACACACTACCACACACACCACACACCATCACACACACCACACACCATCACACACCACCACACACACCACACACTACCACACACACCACACACCACCACATACACCACACACACCACACACTACCACACACACCACACACCACCACACACACCACACACACCACACACCATCACACACCACCACACACACCACACACCATCACACACCACCACACACACCACACACCACACACTACCACACACTACCACACACTACCACACACACCACCACACACACCACACACACCACCACACACCACACACCACCACACACACCACACACCACCACACACACCACACACCACCACACACACCACACACTACCACACACACCACCACACACACCACACACTACCACACACACCACACACACACACCACCACACACACCACACACACTACCACACACCACCACACACACCACACACACACACCACCACACACACCACCACACACACCACCACACACACCACACACACCACCACACACACCACCACACACACCACCACACACACACACCACACACACCACCACACACACCCACCTCCAACACTTTTTCCTGTCACCATGGACCAGACAGGAAGTCCCAGTAAAGTCCTCAGAACTGGACTGATGTGGTCCACATTAAACCGGTTGTGAGTGTGTAAATTGTAAAGTGTTATTGACTGCAGCCAGAGGATGAACTCTCAGTGCA
This sequence comes from Lepturacanthus savala, assembly GCA_030544235.1. Classification (NCBI taxonomy): domain Eukaryota; kingdom Metazoa; phylum Chordata; class Actinopteri; order Scombriformes; family Trichiuridae; genus Lepturacanthus; species Lepturacanthus savala. Next base: position 31,643,839 of record CM060484.1, read on the forward strand.
TTGTGGGTGGATTTCTCCTGTGAAAAGCCTTGATGGTAACCGTGGCGACGGTCTCATTCAGCAGCAGAACAATGCAGCCTGCCACACTTTGGAAAAGTTTGTGATTCATTGGTTACAGATGCCCACTAAAGCGTTTTTGCAGTAAGGACAAAGTCGCCTCTGCTGCCTTTCAGGGACTTTTGTGACTTGAAGGCAGACTGAATCATTATCTGAGCAATTACGTAACTTAATTACGGCTGCTGGAGGCGCGTCATGCATCTCACTGTCCATCTGTCAGCTCCATCCTCTCAGCTAAAGGAAACTTCAGCATTCTGCTGCTCTTTGTCCACATATTATGACGCCGTGGGTTGTTTTTCAGGTTTCAGTCGAGTGAATGTTGTTGTTATTGGAGTCTCAGAGGGAAACATTCACAGTTCCTGTTAACCAGGGATATGTTGAATCATGGTTTCACTTTCTCTTCAGCTGCTCTTCACTCAGCAGGAGGTTAGGGTGGATGGATCAGTGCTTTGTTTCATGTCATCAGTTAATTGTCTCTATTATATTATATCATTATATTTGTCAGCCATTGATCATTTTAACCCCATCATGATGTTTTCTAACATGAACCTGACACAGTTGAACCACAGCACCATCATTAGTTCAAACTTTACCAGTTTCCTTCTGAACATTCATGGATGTTTTCAGTTGTTGATGCGGTTTTGTGTCGTCTGTCCTGATGAGTAAATACATGCATCATTTTAGCATGAATCATTAATATAATTAAAAGTAACAGCATTAAAACAGTGATGGATGTTCTACAAAAGCTGATAATGTAAAGTAGTGATGTCTGCTGTCTTCATTAGAGTTGAACCATTATTTTTGAATAATTGATTAGCTCATTATATTTATTGATCAATCATTTATCCAGAAAAAATAATATTTTTAAAAACCTGCTCGCCTAAATATCTTCAATTAAAAATACTGCCTCATAAAAAATTGCACATATTAGGATTAATTACACATTTCCTGTATTTCGTGTGTGTGTTTTAATGTGATGTATCTGTCATGTTCTTTCTCTTTTGTCAGTTTTTATTTAATTCCTCCAAAACCTCCTTCACAACCTCCTAGATCCCAGAGAGGACACACACACACACACACACACACACACACACACACACACACACACACACACACACACATATATATCACTCCAGATCGTGTATGTGTGAAAACATGATCTCTGACTATATTTGTTTTTACACTTGTGGAATAAGTGTGAATTCATGTGGTGACACATTCCTGACATGTTTGGTGTGTGTGTGTGTGTGTGTGTGTGTGTGTGTGTGTGCAGTAACAGCTGCTGTGATAATCCTGATGTGAATCAGTCATCATCAGTTTAGGTGTAACAAATAAGTAAATAAATGAATAAATATCTGCTCAGCTGTTTGTTCCTTTTTGGTGAAACAGTCGTTTATTTATTGATATTTATATTTTTGTTGTTGACAGAGTGATTGTATGTAGATGTGTCAGATATGGTCTGATCTTCTGATAAATAAATCATTTCTGGTGGAGCTTCTTCATTAAATTATGAATGTGGTTTCCATGGGTGAGATGTGAATCGAGGAATATTCCAACACTCTGAGATATAGAAATATTCTATGTTCTGATTTCTGGATTTGACAGTGAGATGATTAGATTCAGTCAGTCAGGAGGAGATGAAGATCAGAAGAAAGATTAATGACATCACCAATAAAACGACTTCATGTTGAGCTTCAAATATGATGTAAAATGTCTGAAAACAGAGGAACAAACTAGTTTTATTCAACAGAGACTATATATATATATATATATATATATATATATATATATATATATATATATATATATATAGAGAGAGAGAGAGAGAGAGAGAGAGAGAGAGAGATTATTGTTCCATACATTAACATTTAACAAATTAACATTTATATCGTGAGTTGACGTCAGTTGGCAGCTGTTCCTGAGAACATTCTTGAGAATATTAGTCTTAGTTGAATAATACTAAATATTATGCGTTGTTTAAAGCATGGCTCCAGTAGATTCAGCTGGATGAAGGTGTGTGATTATTAGTGAATAACAGGCTGATGTTTTATAGAATGGGGTGAAAAGGCTTCTTTTCCCGTCCCACTGAGTGGTTTTTGTGATGTGACTCCAGTGTTTTTCCTCCTCAACGTGTTGCAGCAATATTTGTGATAAACAGCTGATCTGTAGCCTGCAAGGACTAAACCAGCGAGCATGTTGTCCCTTAGCAAATAAATCAATAAAACTCATTTCCTTTTGGTCAATTGTTAATTAAAAGCTAGTTTTCCCTCAATTAAAAAGTGAGTGAAGTGCAGAATATAGCGAATCATCATATTTTTCTCCTGTGCGTCCCTGAGGCCGTGGAACAGCAGGATGCTGGGATGTAGATCTGAAAATGACTGCTGAACCATCAAAGACAGGAGATGTTACCAGCTGATTCACCGGGCGAGGCTGATGGAGGAGGAAGGATGTAGGATGAAGGATGGAGGATAAAGGATGGAGGATGAGGGATTGAGGATGGAGGTTCAAGGATGGAGGATGAAGGACGGGCGCTAGAGGATGGATGTAGGATTAAGGATGGAGGATAAAGGATGGAGGATGAGGGATTGAGGATGGAGGTTCAAGGATGGAGGATGAAGGACGGGCGCTAGAGGATGGATGTAGGATTAAGGATGGAGGATAAAGGATGGAGGATGAGGGATTGAGGATGGAGGTTCAAGGATGGAGGATGAAGGACGGGCGCTAGAGGATGGATGTAGGATTAAGGACAGAGGCTGAAGGATTAGGAAGAGGCTGCAGGAAGTAGGAAGGATGGAGGCTGAAGTATGGAACATGGAGGATGTAGGATGGAGGAGGAAGAATGGAGGATGAAAGATGCAGTATGGAGGAGGAAGGATGAAGGAGGAAGGATGGAGGAAGAAGGATGATGGATGAAGGATGGATGATGGAGGAAGAAGTATGGAGGATGGATGGAGGAGGAAGAATGGAGGATGGAGGATGGATGATGGAGGAAGGATGGATGATGGAGGAAGAATGGCGGTTGAAGGATGGATGACGGAAGAGTAAAGATGGAGGATGAAAGATGGAGGATGAAAGATCTGACGTCAGCATTAGTTTAATGAAGGTGAGACATTATACAATGTTATTCTACACTAAGACTTTAATTACTGGATATTTATAACAGGATGATTAAATGTCACATCCATGATTTACTGTTTCAGCAGCAGCAGTAACAGCAGCAGTAGCAGTAGCAGTGTTAGCAGCAGGAGCAGTAACAACAGTAACACTGTTAGCAGCAGCAGCAGCAACAGCAGTGTTGGGAGTAACGCGTTGAAAATAACACTGTTACGTAACATTGTTATTTTTTCAGTAACAGGTAATCAAATTAGTTACTGTTTCCATCGTTACAACATCGTTACTGTTACAGACGATGAAATACGCTCCGTTACTATGTCCAGCGTCCCCAAGCTTTCTGTTTCTGCTGATTGTGTCAGGATGTGTGTGTGTGTGTGTGTGTGCGCGCCTGGGGCTACCCAGGGGTGAAAGTGGTACAAAACTCTTGCCAGAACTCAGTGCATGTAAAATAATGCGGCGCGTGCCGCTCGCAAATCTTTACGTTTTAAGTTTTTTAATCAGTTTCGGGCAATTTTTAGCCCTTTTTCAGATGCATGTCACTTAGTTAGACATGCATATATGAAAACAGATTATCCAAAGCCAAATATCAGTTGACAGTGAATGATGCATCATACTCCTCAGACTCTGCCTGCCCCTCCACCTGCTTCTCATCATCCTCTCATTCTGTGGTCGTGAATGTCATTTTGTCATTTTGTAACTTTTTTCTTGTTGTTTCTTCAGCTCCGGCTGAGCTCTTTCACATTTTCTATTACAAATGTCGTATATTCTGTGCTGCATTGTACCAACATCATTTTGCTCGGTGAGAACAAACATGTGTGGTTTGAATCAGAATTAGCGATGCTGATAATGTGACCACGTGTCCATCAGCCAATCAGAAATGCATTTGTTCAGCTCGCCTCGCGTTGCATAGCAACCAGAGATGCTCAGACTTGTCACTCCGTGTCAAACGGCACAGACAGACACTGAAACAGTGTAATTACACTGAAACCAGCACTGGAATTGTTGCAGCTTTAATGTAACTAATGTGACTTTAGTTCATATTTTCTTTATTTAACATGGACGTTGACAGGAAGCTTCTTCTCCTTTTTTAATGGAACACTGTTCCTGTCGTGAATCTTTTAAAAGAATGTAGTTCCGGACAGTTCCGGTTCGAGATGGCAAGTCCCGAGCGATCGGAAAATAAGATTGTGTTCACAAATTGGCAATACAAGCACTACTTCACTACTTCACTACTTCACTACTTCACTACTTCACCTATACTAAGATGAAAGGTGAAAATGTATGTGAAGTGTAAATTGTGAGCTGGGGGAACGTTTGTTCACGTCTGTTCTACGCGACGGCAATTTAAAGAAGCATCTCAACAAAATACATGTTTCCACTAAACTAGTGGAAGTGGAGTCTTTTTTGAAAATAGTTACTTTTACAATAGAGTAATTAAGTTACTAATGCAGTTACTTTTTTGGAGAAGTAACTAGTAACTATGGCTATTTTTTTTTTTTGACTTTTTTAAAGTAACGTGCCCAACACTCAGTAACAGTAGCAGCAGCAACAGCAGCAGCAGTGTTAGCAGTAACAGCAGCAGTAACAGCAGCAGCAGTGTTAGCAGTAACAGCAGCAGCAGTAACAGCAGCAACAGCAGCAGTAACAGCAGCAGCAGTAACAGCAGCAACAGTAACAGCAGCAACAGCAGCAGTAACAGCAGCAGCAGTAACAGCAGCAACAGCAGCAGTAACAGCAGCAGTAACAGCAGCAACAGCAGCAGTAACAGCAGCAGTAACAGCAGCAACAGTAACAGCAGCAGCAGTGTTAGCAGTAACAGCAGCAGTAACAGTAGCAGCAGCAGTAACAGCAGCAGCAGTAACAGCAGCAGCAGCAGCAGTAACAGCAGCAGTAACAGCAGCAGCAGCAACAGTAACAGCAGCAGTAACAGTAGCAGCAGCAGTAACAGCAGCAGTAACAGTAGCAGTAACAGCAGCAGTAACAGCAGCAGTAACAGCAGCAGCAGTGTTACCAGTAACAGCAGCAGTAACAGCAGCAGCAGCAACAGCAGCAGTAACAGCAGCAGCAACAGTAACAGCAGCAGTAACAGTAGCAGCAGCAGTAACAGCAGCAGTAACAGCAGCAGTATAGGAGCAGCAGTGTTAACAGTAACAGCAGCAGTAACAGCAGCAGTAACAGCAGCAACAGCAGCAGTAACAGCAGCAGTAGCAGCAGCAGCAGTAACAGCAGCAACAGCAGCAGCAGCCATAACAGTAGCAGCAGCAGTAACAGCAGCAGTAGCAACAGCAGCAGTAACAGCAGCAACAGCAGCAGCAGCCATAACAGCAACAGCAGCAACAGCAGCAGCAACAGCAGCAGTAAAAGTAACAGCAGCCATAACAGTAGCAGCAACAGCAGCAGCAACAGTAGCAGTAACAGCAGCAGCAGTGTTAGCAGTAACAGCAGCAGTAACAGCAGCAGTAACAGCAGCAGCAGTGTTTGCAGTAACAGCAGCAGTAAGAGCAGCAGTAACAGCAGCAACAGTAACAGCAGCAGTAACAGTAGCAGCAGCAGTAACAGCAGCAGTAACAGCAGCAGTAACAGTAGCAGCAGCAGTAACAGCAGCAGTAACAGCAGCAGTAACAGTAGCAGTAACAGCAGCAGTAACAGCAGCAGTAACAGTAGCAGCAGCAGTAACAGCAGCAGTAACAGCAGCAGTAACAGTAGCAGTAACAGCAGCAGTAACAGCAGCAGCAGTGTTAGCAGTAACAGCAGCAGTAACAGTAGGAGCAGCAGTAACAGCAGCAGTAACAGCAGCAGTAACAGTAGCAGCAGCAGTAACAGCAGCAGTAACAGCAGCAGTAACAGTAGCAGTAACAGCAGCAGTAACAGCAGCAGTACAGCAGCAGCAGTGTTAGCAGTAACAGCAGCAGTAACAGCAGCAGTAATAGTGTTAGCAGCAGTAACAGTAGCAGTAACAGTAGCAGCAGTAACAGCAGCAGTACAGCAGCAGCAGTGATGGCAGTAACAGCAGCAGTAACAGCAGCAGCAGTAACAGCAGCAGCAGTAACATCAGCAGCAGTAACAGCAGCAGTAACAGCAGCAGTAACAGCAGCAGTAACAGTAGCAACAGTAAGAGCAGCAGTAACAGCAACAGTAACAGCAGCAGTAACAGCAGCAGTATAGGAGCAGCAGTGTTAGCAGTAACAGCAGCAGTAACAGCAGCAGTAACAGCAGCAACAGCAGCAGTAACAGCAGCAGTAGCAGCAGCAGCAGTAACAGCAGCAACAGCAGCAGCAGCCATAACAGTAGCAGCAGCAGTAACAGCAGCAGTAGCAACAGCAGCAGTAACAGCAGCAACAGCAGCAGCAGCCATAACAGCAACAGCAGCAACAGCAGCAGTAAAAGTAACAGCAGCCATAACAGTAGCAGCAACAGCAGCAGCAACAGTAGCAGTAACAGCAGCAGCAGTGTTAGCAGTAACAGCAGCAGTAACAGCAGCAGTAACAGCAGCAGCAGTGTTTGCAGTAACAGCAGCAGTAAGAGCAGCAGTAACAGCAGCAACAGTAACAGCAGCAGTAACAGTAGCAGCAGCAGTAACAGCAGCAGTAACAGCAGCAGTAACAGTAGCAGCAGCAGTAACAGCAGCAGTAACAGCAGCAGTAACAGTAGCAGTAACAGCAGCAGTAACAGCAGCAGTAACAGTAGCAGCAGCAGTAACAGCAGCAGTAACAGCAGCAGTAACAGTAGCAGTAACAGCAGCAGTAACAGCAGCAGTAACAGCAGCAGCAGTGTTAGCAGTAACAGCAGCAGTAACAGTAGGAGCAGCAGTAACAGCAGCAGTAACAGCAGCAGTAACAGTAGCAGCAGCAGTAACAGCAGCAGTAACAGCAGCAGTAACAGTAGCAGTACAGCAGCAGCAGTGATGGCAGTAACAGCAGCAGTAACAGCAGCAGTAATAGTGTTAGCAGCAGTAACAGTAGCAGTAACAGTAGCAGCAGTAACAGCAGCAGTACAGCAGCAGCAGTGATGGCAGTAACAGCAGCAGTAACAGCAGCAGTAACAGCAGCAGCAGTAACAGCAGCAGCAGTAACAGCAGCAGCAGTAACATCAGCAGCAGTAACAGCAGCAGTAACAGCAGCAGTAACAGCAGCAGTAACAGTAGCAACAGTAAGAGCAGCAGTAACAGCAACAGTAACAGCAGCACTAACAGCAGCAGTAATAGTGTGAGCAGCAGTAACAGTAGCAGTAACAGTAGCAGCAGTAACAGCAGCAGTAACAGCAACAGTAACAGCAGCACTAACAGCAGCAGTAATAGTGTGAGCAGCAGTAACAGTAGCAGTAACAGTAGCAGCAGTAACAGCAGCAACAGCAGCAGCAGCCATAACAGTAGCAGCATCAGTAACAGCAGCAGTAGCAGCAGCAGCAGTAACAGCAGCAACAGCAGCAGCAGCCATAACAGCAACAACAGCAACAGCAGCAGTAACAGCAGCAACAGCAGCAGTAACAGCAGCAGTAACAGCAGCAGTAGCAGCAGCAGCAGTAACAGCAGCAACAGCAGCAGCAGCCATAACAGCAACAACAGCAGCAGTAACAGCAGCAACAGCAGCAGTAACAGCAGCAGTAGCAGCAGCAGCAGTAACAGCAGCAACAGCCATAACAGCAACAGCAGCAACAGCAGCAGCAACAGCAGCAGCAGTAACAGCAGCAGTAATAGTAGCAGCAGCAGTAACAGCAGCAGTAACAGCAGCAGCAGCAACACTAACAGCAGCAGTAACAGTAGCAGTAACAGCAGCAGTAACAGCAGCAGTACAGTAGCAGCAGTGTTAGCAGTAACAGCAGCAGTAACAGCAGCAGTAACAGCAGCAACAGCAGCAGTAACAGCAGCAGCAGTAACAGCAGCAGTAGCAGCAGCAGAAGTAACAGCAGCAACAGCAGCAGCAGCCATAACAGTAGCAGCAGCAGTAACAGCAGCAGCAGCAGCAGTAACAGCAGCAACAGCAGCAGTAACAGTAGCAGCAGCAGTAACAGCAGCAGTAACAGTAGCAGTAACAGCAGCAGTAACAGCAGCAGTGTTAGCAGTAACAGGCAGCAGTAACAGCAGCAGTAACAGCAGCAGCAGCAACAGTAACAGCAGCAGTAACAGTAGCAGCAGCAGTAACAGCAGCAGTAAAAGCAGCAGTAACAGTAGCAGTAACAGCAGCAGTAACAGCAGCAGTAACAGCAGCAACAGCAGCAGTAACAGCAGCAGTAACAGTAGCAACAGTAACAGCAGCAGTAACAGCAGCAGTACAGCAGCAGCAGTGTTAGCAGTAACAACAGCAGTAACAGCAGCAGTAACAGCAGCAGTAACAGTAGCAGTAACAGCAGCAGTAACAGCAGCAGTAACAGCAGCAGTAACAGCAACAGTAACAGCAGCACTAACAGCAGCAGTAATAGTGTTAGCAGCAGTAACAGTAACAGTAGCAGTAACAGCAGCAGTACAGCAGCAGCAGTGTTAGCAGTAACAGCAACAGTAACAGTAGCAGAAGCAGTAACAGCAGCAGTAACAGCAGCAGTAACAGCAGCAGTACAGCAGCAGCAGTGTTAGCAGTAACAGCAGCAGTAACAGTAGCAGTAACAGCAGCAGTACAGCAGCAGCAGTGTTAGCAGTAACAGCAACAGTAACAGTAGCAGAAGCAGTAACAGCAGCAGTAACAGCAGCAGTAACAGTAGCAACAGTAAGAGCAGCAGTAACAGCAACAGTAACAGCAGCACTAACAGCAGCAGTAATAGTGTGAGCAGCAGTAACAGTAGCAGTAACAGTAGCAGCAGTAACAGCAGCAGTAACAGCAACAGTAACAGCAGCACTAACAGCAGCAGTAATATTGTGAGCAGCAGTAACAGTAGCAGTAACAGTAGCAGCAGTAACAGCAGCAACAGCAGCAGCAGCCATAACAGCAACAACAGCAACAGCAGCAGTAACAGCAGCAACAGCAGCGGCAACAGTAGCAGTAACAGCAGCAACAGCAGCAGTAACAGCAGCAGTAACAGCAGCAGTAGCAGCAGCAGCAGTAACAGCAGCAACAGCAGCAGCAGCCATAACAGCAACAACAGCAACAGCAGCAGTAACAGCAGCAACAGCAGCAGTAACAGCAGCAGTAGCAGCAGCAGCAGTAACAGCAGCAACAGCCATAACAGCAACAGCAGCAACAGCAGCAGCAACAGCAGCAGCAGTAACAGCAGCAGTAATAGTAGTAGCAGCAGTAACAGCAGCAGTAACAGCAGCAGCAGCAACACTAACAGCAGCAGTAACAGTAGCAGTAACAGTAGCAGTAACAGCAGCAGTAACAGCAGCAGTAACAGTAGCAACAGTAACAGCAGCAGTAACAGCAGCAGTACAGTAGCAGCAGTGTTAGCAGTAACAACGGCAGTAACAGCAGCAGTAACAGTAGCAGTAACAGCAGCAGTAACAGTAGCAACAGTAACAGCAGCAGTAACAGCAACAGTAACAGCAGCACTAACAGCAGCAGTAATAGTGTTAGCAGCAGTAACAGTAGCAGTAACAGTAGCAGTAACAGCAGCAGTACAGCAGCAGCAGTGTTAGCAGTAACAGCAACAGCAACAGTAACAGTAGCAGAAGCAGTAACAGCAGCAGTAACAGCAGCAGTAACAGCAGCAGTACAGCAGCAGCAGTGTTAGCAGTAACAGCAGCAGTAACAGCAGCAGTAACAGCAGCAGTACAGCAGCAGCAGTGTTAGCAGTAACAGCAGCAGTAACAGCAGCAGTAACAGTAGCAACAGTAACAGCAGCAGTAACAGCAGCAGTAACAGCAGCACTAACAGCATATTAATATATATAATAATATTAATATAATAAAATATTTGGTTTTATTGTATTATATTTATTTTATTATATTCTGGTGTAGTTTAATAATTATTCATTTAAATGCTGAAAAGACTCAATCACTCAATCTTTATTTATATATATAAAAAAAACTAAAATAACAACACAAAAGAAAACTGGGAGACTACAGTACAGTAAACTACAGTAACCCCACCCCCTTTACACACACACACACACACGCGTGCGCACACACACACACACACACACACACACACACACAGCCTTTGTACAGATGTTTCCAGACACTCTGGATCTATGAGGAAAAAAAAACAGATAAAAACAAAAAGGTTAAAAATCCACAGAAAACAACAAACTAAAGACAATACTAAAAGAATTAAATGTGAGACAGGATGAAATATATATATATATATATATATATATATATATACATATATATATATATGTATATATAGATAGATAGATAGATAGATAGATAGATAGATAGATAGATAGATAGATAGATAGATAGATAGATAGATAGATGTTCAGTGATATATATATATCACTGAACATCTGAATTGTGAATTCATGAATTCTCTGTAAAAAAATGTCACAACTCCTCTGTTTATATTGTGATTATTTGAATAATTTTGACAGATATTGTGATATAATTAAGTTATTCTGCTTTTCATTTAAACATGAATTTCTTTACTCTCCACATCATCAGATCTCTCCTGTTACAGATTGATCAGAATTTGATCAAACTGGTTTGAATAAACTGTTATTTTAATAACGTGACTTTAATAAACTGTTGTAATGAACTGGTCTGTGTCACCAGAGGAAACCCCCTGGGGTCTTGTTTCACAGCAGGACCAGTATGGTCTGGTCTTGTTACCACAGCCGGAGTCCTGGAGGATGCGGCCAGACCTCCTGCTGGTCCTCCATAATGTGGAGCAGCTTGTTCTCACCCAGCAGCACATGGAGGCTGTTCTTGCCAAGTCCTGGACCTGTAGGATATGAAGTCCTGGTCTAGTCCTGTAGGAGATGAAGTCCTGGTCTGGTCCTGTAGGAGATGAAGTCCTGGTCTGGTCCTGTAGGAGATGAAGTCCTGGTCTGGTCCTGTAGGACATGAAGTCCTGGTCTAGTCCTGTAGGAGATGAAGTCCTGGTCTGGTCCTGTAGGAGATGAAGTCCTGGTCTGGTCCTGTAGGAGATGAAGTCCTGGTCTGGTCCTGTAGGACATGAAGTCCTGGTCTGGTCCTGTAGGAGATGAAGTCCTGGTCTAGTCCTGTAGGACATGAAGTCCTGGTCTGGTCCTGTAGGAGATGAAGTCCTGGTCTGGTCGTGTAGGAGATGAAGTCTTGGTCTGGTCCTGTAGGAGATGAAGTCCTGGTCTGGTCCTGTAGGACATGAAGTCCTGGTCTAGTCCTGTAGGAGATGAAGTCCTGGTCTGGTCCTGTAGGACATGAAGTCCTGGTCTGGTCCTGTAGGAGATGAAGTCCTGGTCTGGTCGTGTAGGAGATGAAGTCTTGGTCTGGTCCTGTAGGAGATGAAGTCCTGGTCTGGTCGTGTAGGAGATGAAGTCTTGGTCTGGTCCTGTAGGAGATGAAGTCCTGGTCTGGTCCTGTAGGAGATGAAGTCCTGGTCTGGTCCTGTAGGACATGAAGTCCTGGTCTAGTCCTGTAGGAGATGAAGTCCTGGTCTAGTCCTGTAGGAGATGAAGTCTTGGTCTGGTCCTGTAGGAGATGAAGTCTTGGTCTG
>CM060484.1:31663073-31665573 GCA_030544235.1 Lepturacanthus savala
CACATTTTTTTCCAGAATAATAATCAGAACATTTCAGTAAAATAGAGCCTGTTTATTCTTTGGTGATTTCTGTTGATTTGGAGAGTCAAACTCAGATAGATGATAGATAGATAGATGATAGATAGATAGATAGATGATAGATAGATAGATGATAGATAGATAGATAGATAGATAGATGATAGATAGATAGATAGATAGATGATAGATAGATAGATGATAGATAGATAGATAGATAGATAGATAGATGATAGATAGATAGATGATAGATAGATAGATAGATAGATGATAGATGATAGATAGATAGATAGATAGATAGATGATAGATAGATAGATGATAGATAGATAGATAGATGATAGATGATAGATAGATAGATAGATGATAGATAGATAGATGATAGATAGATAGATAGATGATAGATAGATAGATAGATAGATAGATGATAGATAGATAGATGATAGATAGATAGATAGATGATAGATGATAGATAGATAGATAGATGATAGATAGATAGATAGATAGATAGATAGATAGATAGATAGATGATAGATAGATAGATAGATGATAGATAGATGATAGATAGATAGATAGATGATAGAATAGATAGATGATAGATAGATAGATAGATGATAGATAGATAGATAGATAGATAGATGATAGATAGATAGATGATAGATAGATAGATGATAGATAGATGATAGATAGATGATAGATAGATAGATAGATGATAGAATAGATAGATGATAGATGATAGATAGATAGATGATAGATGATAGATAGATAGATGATAGATAGATAGATAGATAGATAGATGATAGATAGATAGATGATAGATAGATAGATGATAGATAGATGATAGATAGATGATAGATAGATAGATAGATGATAGAATAGATAGATGATAGATGATAGATAGATAGATGATAGATGATAGATAGATAGATGATAGATAGATAGATGATAGATAGATAGATGATAGATAGATAGATAGATAGATGATAGATGATAGATAGATAGATGATAGATAGATAGATAGATGATAGATAGATAGATAGATGATTAGATAGATAGATAGATAGATAGATAGATAGATAGATGATAGATAGATAGATGATAGATAGATAGATAGATGATAGATAGATAGATAGATAGATAGATAGATAGATAGATAGATGATAGATAGATAGATAGATAGATAGATGATAGATAGATAGATGATAGATAGATAGATAGATAGATGATAGAATAGATAGATGATAGAAAGATAGAATAGATAGATGATAGATAGATAGATAGATGATAGATAGATAGATAGATTGATAGATAGATAGATGATAGATAGATAGATAGATTGATAGATAGATAGATAGAATAGATAGATGATAGATAGATAGATAGATAGATAGATAGATAGATAGATAGATGATAGATAGATAGATGATAGATAGATAGATAGATAGATAGATGATAGATAGATAGATAGATAGATGATAGATAGATAGATAGATAGATAGATAGATAGATAGATGATAGATAGATAGATAGATGATAGATAGATAGATGATAGATAGATAGATAGATAGATAGATGATAGATAGATAGATAGATGATAGATAGATAGATAGATAGATAGATAGATGATAGATAGATAGATAGATAGATAGATGATAGATAGATAGATAGATAGATAGATGATAGATAGATGATAGATAGATAGATAGATAGATAGATAGATAGATGATAGATAGATAGATAGATAGATAGATAGATAGATAGATGATAGATAGATAGATAGATAGATAGATAGATAGATAGATAGATAGATAGATAGATGATAGATAGATAGATGATAGATAGATAGATGATAGATAGATGAGAGATAGATGATAGATAGATAGATAGATTGATAGATAGATAGAATAGATAGATGATAGACAGATAGATAGATAGATAGACAGATAGATAGATGATAGATAGATAGATAGATAGATAGATAGATAGATAGATTGATAGATAGATAGATGATAGATAGATCGATAGATTGATAGATAGATAGATAGATAGAATAGATAGATGATAGATAGATAGATAGATAGATAGATAGATAGATAGATAGACAGACAGATAGATAGATAGATAGATGATAGATAGATAGATGATAGATAGATAGATAGATAGATGATAGATAGATAGATAGATAGATAGATAGACAGACAGATAGATAGATAGATAGATAGATAGATAGATGATAGATAGATAGATGATAGATAGATAGATAGATAGATAGATGATAGATATATAGATAGATAGATAGATAGATAGATAGATAGATAGATAGATTGATAGATAGATAGAATAGATAGATGATAGATAGATAGATGATAGATAGATAGATAGATAGATGATAGATAGATAGATAGATAGATAGATAGATAGATAGATGATAGATAGATAGATGATAGATAGATAGATAGATAGATAGATAGATAGATAGATAGATAG
>CM060484.1:31670573-31763073 GCA_030544235.1 Lepturacanthus savala
TCCTCCTACATGTTGATTATTGTCCTTCATGTTGTTTATCATCCTTCATGTTGTTTATCATCCTACATGTTGTTTATTGTCCTACATGTTGTTGATCATCCTACATGTTGATTATTGTCCTTCATGTAGTTTATGTCCTACATGTTATCCTCCTACATGTTGATTATTGTCCTTCATGTTGTTTATTGTCCTTCATGTTGTTTATTGTCCTACATGTTGTTTATCCTCCTACATGTTGTTTAGCCTCCTACATGTTGTTTGTCATCCTACATGTTGTTTATCCTCCTACATGTTGATTATTGTCCTTCATGTTGTTTATTGTCCTTCATGTTGTTTATTGTCCTACATGTTGTTTATCCTCCTACATGTTGTTTATCCTCCTACATGTTGATTATTGTCCTTCATGTTGTTTATTGTCCTTCATGTTGTTTATTGTCCTACATGTTGTTTATCCTCCTACATGTTGATTATTGTCCTTCATGTTGTTTATTGTCCTTCATGTTGTTTATTGTCCTACATGTTGTTTATCATCCTACATGTTGTTTATCCTCCTACATGTTGATTATTGTCCTTCATGTTGTTTATCATCCTTCATGTTGTTTATCATCCTACATGTTGTTTATTGTCCTACATGTTGTTGATCATCCTACATGTTGATTATTGTCCTTCATGTAGTTTATGTCCTACATGTTATCCTCCTACATGTTGATTATTGTCCTTCATGTTGTTTATCATCCTACATGTTGTTTATCCTCCTACATGTTGATTATTGTCCTTCATGTTGTTTATCATCCTACATGTTGTTTAGCCTCCTACATGTTGTTGATCATCCTTCATGTTGTTTATCATCCTACATGTTGTTTATCGTCCTTCATGTTGTTTATCATCCTTCATGTTGTTTATCATCCTACATGTTGTTTATCGTCCTTCATGTTATTTATCCTCCTACATGTTGTTTATCCTCCTACATGTTGTTTATCCTCCTACATGTTGTTTATCATCCTTCATGTTGTTTAGCCTCCTACATGTTGTTGATCATCCTACATGTTGTTGATCATCCTTCATGTTGTTTATCATCCTACATGTTGTTTATCGTCCTTCATGTTGTTTATCATCCTTCATGTTGTTTATCATCCTACATGTTGTTTATTGTCCTACATGTTGTTGATCATCCTACATGTTGATTATTGTCCTTCATGTAGTTTATGTCCTACATGTTATCCTCCTACATGTTGATTATTGTCCTTCATGTTGTTTATCATCCTACATGTTGTTTATCCTCCTACATGTTGATTATTGTCCTTCATGTTGTTTATCATCCTTCATGTTGTTTATCATCCTACATGTTGTTTATTGTCCTACATGTTGTTGATCATCCTACATGTTGATTATTGTCCTTCATGTAGTTTATGTCCTACATGTTATCCTCCTACATGTTGATTATTGTCCTTCATGTTGTTTATCATCCTACATGTTGTTGATCATCCTACATGTTGATTATTGTCCTTCATGTAGTTTATGTCCTACATGTTATCCTCCTACATGTTGATTATTGTCCTTCATGTTGTTTATCCTCCTACATGTTGTTTATCATCCTTCATGTTGTTTAGCCTCCTACATGTTGTTGATCATCCTTCATGTTGTTTATCATCCTACATGTTGTTTATCGTCCTTCATGTTGTTTATCATCCTTCATGTTGTTTATCCTCCTACATGTTGTTTATCCTCCTACATGTTGTTTATCCTCCTACATGTTGTTTATCATCCTTCATGTTGTTTAGCCTCCTACATGTTGTTGATCATCCTTCATGTTGTTTATCCTCCTACATGTTGTTTATCGTTCTTCATGTTGTTTATCCTCCTATATGTTGTTTATCATCCTTCATGTTGTTTATCCTCCTATATGTTGTTTATCATCCTTCATGTTGTTTAGCCTTCTACATGTTGTTTATTGTCCTTCATGTTGTTTATTATCCTTCATGCAGCAGGTTTGTGGACATTTAGAACTGTTCAGTCTATATGGAAGGAAGCAACAAGGTTAATTTATCTCCTGTTTACAGAAACATTTACCAGTGTGAATATTTGATGCATTAAAATGTGGAAGCTGCTGTAAACAACAAAAACAACACTAAAGTCATCCAGAGGGCCAGATGAGACCCTTTGGCTGGCTGTTTCTGGCCCCTGGGCTGCATGTTTGACACCCCTGCTTTAGAATAAGAGAGAGACTAATTTGAGGTTTTAATACTCCCACAGGTACCGCAGTCATTGAGGCTTCACTAAGCCTCTGGTGTTGTTTTTGATTTATAGGGATTTAAATGATTTAAACTGTGATTAAGGGAGAAAACATTCTTAAAACGTTGCCACGTTGCAGCCCAACATCCCAAAAATCAAATGGTTTGACTAATAAGCTGGAAACAAGCCAGGAGCATGCATACTATTAAACAACCAATTAATGATGAATATATGATTCATATAATTTGAATGTGCAACATGTGCCATGTATTATACCATCACAGCAGCCTGGTGGAGGAGATCAGAGGCTCCTCAGCAGGTTCTGGTCTGACATATCGGTCCATTAACAGGAGGACCATGCAGCTTTCTGATGGTTCTCTGTAGTTCTGCTGTCAGCAGGGCTCAGTTTTTTTCTAAGTTGCTGTCAGATCCGGGTCAATAGTTCCCCGATGTGTCCCTGATGCATTTGACTGAGCTGTGATAAAATCTCCCTAGTTTTCTGTTTATTTAACTGTTCAAATATATGTTCTGTGAAGTTTATTGTTCAAAATAATTGTCAAAGTCCTCTGCAGAGCAATAGAAATCCCTTTATTCACATTTAGGAATAAAATCTCTGACAGAAAAAGAAGAATGCCTGGATGCTGTAGACCAGGGCTGGGCAATCCTGGTCATGGAGAGCTACTGTGGGTACATGTTTTTGTTCCAACCTGCAGTAACGCACCTGATTCTACGAATGAAGGTCCACAAAAGGGCCCAAATGGTTGATTAGTAGAATCAGGTTGTCACTGCTTGGTTGGAACAAAAACCTAGACCCAGAGTAACTCTCCTGGTCCAGGATTACCCAGCCAGTCAGTGAGTGACAAGACATTTAGTTATATTATGGTTAGTTACAGGACAGTTAGTTATCAGACAGTTACTTACAGGACGATTAGTTACAGGATGATTAGTTACAGGACAGATAGTAATCGGACATTTAGGTATATGATGACTGGTTACAGGATGGTTAGTTAGAGGACAGTTACTTACAGGACGATTAGTTACAGGACAGTTAGTTACAGGACAGTTAGTTACAGGACAGTTACTTACAGGACGATTAGTTACAGGACAGTTAGTTACAGGAGAGTTACTTACAGGATGATTAGTTGCAGGACGGTTAGTTACAGGACAGTGAGTTACAGGACAGTTACTTACAGGCCGATTAGTTACAGGATGGTTAGTTACAGGACGGTTAGTTATAGGACGGTTAGTTACAGGACAGTTAGTTATAGGATGGTTAGTTACAGGGCGGTTAGGTACAGGACAGTTAGTTACAGGACAGTTAGTTATAGGACGGTTAGTTACAGGACGGTTAGTTACAGGACAGTTAGTTACAGGACAGTTACTTCCAGGACGATTAGTTACAGGACAGTTAGTTACAGGACAGTTAGTTACAGGACAGTTAGTTATAGGACGGTTAGTTACAGGGCAGTTACATACAGGACAGTTAGTTACAGGATGGTTAGTTACAGGACAGTTAGTTATAGGACGGTTAGTTACAGGACGGTTAGTTACAGGAGAGTTAGTTTCAGGACAGTTAGTTATAGGACGGTTAGTTACGGGACAGTTAGTTTCAGGACAGTTACATACAGGACGATTAGTTACAGGATGGTTAGTTACAGGACAGTTACTTCCAGGACGATTAGTTACAGGACAGTTAGTTACAGGACAGTTAGTTATAGGACGGTTAGTTACAGGACGGTTAGTTACAGGACAGTTAGTTACAGGACAGTTAGTTATAGGACGGTTAGTTACAGGACGATTAGTTACAGGACAGTTAGTTACAGGACAGTTAGTTACAGGACAGTTAGTTATAGGACGGTTAGTTACAGGGCAGTTACATACAGGACAGTTAGTTACAGGATGGTTAGTTACAGGACAGTTAGTTATAGGACGGTTAGTTACAGGACGGTTAGTTACAGGAGAGTTAGTTTCAGGACAGTTAGTTATAGGACGGTTAGTTACAGAACAGTTAGTTACAGGACAGTTACTTACAGGACAGTTACTTACAGGACGATTAGTTACAGGACAGTTAGTTACAGGAGAGTTACTTATAGGATGATTAGTTGCAGGACGGTTAGTTACAGGACAGTTACTTACAGGACAGTTACTTATAGGACGATTAGTTACAGGACAGTTAGTTACAGGAGAGTTACTTACAGGATGATTAGTTGCAGGACGGTTAGTTACAGGACAGTTACTTACAGGACAGTTACTTATAGGACGATTAGTTACAGGACAGTTAGTTACAGGAGAGTTACTTACAGGATGATTAGTTGCAGGACGGTTAGTTACAGGACAGTGAGTTACAGGACAGTTACTTACAGGACGATTAGTTACAGGATGGTTAGTTACAGGGCGGTTAGTTATAGGACGGTTAGTTACAGGACAGTGAGTTACAGGACAGTTACTTACAGGACGATTAGTTATAGAACGGTTAGTCACAGGACGGTTAGTTACAGGACAGTTAGTTACAGGACAGTTACTTCCAGGACGATTAGTTACAGGACAGTTAGTTACAGGACAGTTACATACAGGACAGTTAGTTACAGGATGGTTAGTTACAGGGCGGTTAGCTATAGGAATCCCGTTTTGTTTGTTTGTTTGTTTGTGAGTAGTCTACCTGCTTTGGGATTACCATGGAATTCAGCACTGATGCTAATTCCAGCACATTTGCATTGATGTGTAATTCTGATGTGTTGATTAATTTTGATTAATGTTGATTAATGTTGATTAATGTGCATTATGTCCCAATTCAATAAATATAAATAAACTAACAGCATTTCAGTCTGGATTTGGATTCTCTGAGCTTTCAGAACGTTGGATAGAACCAGAAGGATTTGTCTTCATTCAGAGACACCAGGTCCACGTCTGTGTGTTCAACTGTCCACCTCAATGCCTCCTCCTCCTCCTCCTCCTCCTCCTCCTCTCTCTTCTTCTTCTTCTCCTTCTTCTAATGAACCTTTAATCAGTCACGTGTTTCGCAGCTGGTCAACAGCGTTCTGGTGTAAATATTTACTATCAGCAGAGAAAGTCACGACGCACCTTCCCTCCTCCTCCTCTTCCTCCACCTCCTCCTTCTCCTCCTGCTCCTCTTCCTCCTCTCCCCCTCCCCCTCCTGTCTGTCATGACCGTCCTCCACAGTACAGCCTGTAATCTTTGCACCTCCCCTTTCTCGCCCTCAGTCTGAGCATCCAGCCTTCCTCGATCTCCTCCATCCCTCCCGCACCTCCCGCACCTCCCGCACCGCTCTCCGCCGTCTCCAACCCGCAAAAACAGACGGAAGAGCAGCGAACGGTGTGAAACACGTCGCTATCCTCCCGCTTTCTTCTCCTCCTCTTCCTCCTGCTCACGGACTTCATCAGTTTCTTCCTCTGATGCTCTGACTAGACGCCGGAACGAAGGATTTTTCCCTCTCGAGCATGAAAAGGAAATCATCCGCAATCCATCATCATCATCATCATCATCAGCGGCAGCAGCAGCAGCAGCAGCAGCAGCAGCAGCAGCATGAGCAGCGGATCCAGAAGTTGTTGCTTTCACTACTGAAACCGCTTCGGCCGCAGATTCAGCAGAGGGAGGAGAGTCAGGATCAGGTAAGAGCGGCTTTACCCGCTCCATCAGAACACACACACACACACACACACACACACACACACACACACACACACACACACACACACACACACACACACAACCGCACCATACACACACATATACACACCAGTACACAGCAATCCACAGCGATATGTGTGTGTTTGTGTGTGTGTGTGTGTGTGTGTGTGTGTGTGCTGTCTAACAGTGAACACAAGGCTCAGTGTTCAGGTTATTATGGGATGTTGCTCTGTCAGCATGTTCATGTTACTGAGATTTTTCAGCATGGACGCGTTTTATAGAAATAAAAGCTCCGCCTGCAGAAAATGTGTCGACGGACCCAAAAAACCTCAATAACACACACACAAACACACACACACACACACACACACACACACACACACACACACACACACACACACACACACACACACACACACCATATAAACGACTCCTCTGATTAGGATTCTCTCTGCTGCTCTGAATCTCACTGACTGGAAGAAAAACAGCAGACACAGACCTGCATAGACCTGCATAGACCTGCATAGACCTGCATAGACCTGCACAGACTTGCATAGACCTGCACAGACCTGCTTAGACCTGCATAGACCTGCATAGACCTGCATAGACCTGCACAGACTTGCATAGACCTGCACAGACCTGCATAAACCTGCACAGACCTGCATAGACCTGGACAGACCTGCATAGACCTGCACAGACCTGCACAGACCTGCATAGACCTGGACAGACCTGCATAGACCTGCACAGACCTGGACAGACCTGCACAGACCTGCATAGACCTGGACAGACCTGCATAAGACCTGCACAGACCTGCATAGACCTGGACAGACCTGCACAGACCTGCATAGACCTGCACAGACCTGCATAGACCTGCACAGACCTGCATAGACCTGTACAGACGTGCGTAGACGTGCATAGACCTGCACAGACCTGCATAGACCTGCACAGATGTGCATAGACCTGCACAGACCCACGCAGACCCTCACAGACCCAACATAGACCTGCATAGACCTGCACAGACCTGCACAGACCTGCATAGACCTGCATAGACCTACACAGACCTGCAAAATCTGCACAGACCTGCATAGACCTGCACAGACGTGCATAGACGTGCATAGACCTGCAAAATCTGCACAGACCTGCACAGACCTGCACAGACCTGCACAGACCTGCAAAATCTGGACAGACCTGCACAGACCTGCAAAATCTGCATAGACCTGCAGAGACCTCCAGAGACCTGTACAGACCAGGTCCCAGCAGCATCAGGCCTGCAGTCTCTATGCAGTCTGCATCAATAATCTGTTTGTATTAAAGCTAATTCCGTTTTCAGTCATTCGAGGCTTTTTCCATCAATTCACCCTGAAACGTCATCATCCAATCAGAAGTGAGTCAGATATTGATTATTGGACATTAGAAGGATTCATGCTTCCTGTTGTTATTCTGCTTCTTCTGTACTTTATGTTTTGGATGAATTAGTGTCTCATGAATTCTGTGAAAGCAGATCGACCTGTGTCTGTGTTATAGTGTGTGGGTGTGTTTGTATGTGTGTGTGTGTGTGTGTGTTATTGTGTGTGTGTGTTCTGTATTCCCTGAACTTGCTCTGACTGCTGTTCCACAGATTCACTGTGAGGGGAGCTCCTGCTCTGTTACTCCAGGTGTCTTTATTATATCATATGTTGTAAATTGTATATTTGGCTATAGGCAAGTGATTGTGTGTGTGTGTGTGTGTGTGTGTTGGACAATTACAGAAGCCTTTTCTGTTTCACATTTCTCTTCCATGACTCCAACAGTCTCTACACTTGATGTATTGTTTATTATTTTTTTCTGAAACACATCTTTATTTTGTTTAATTCAGCAGTTTCAACACTTTAAGTCACTTGTAAAGATAATGAAGATCATTATCTTTACAGGTTCAAACTTCGGAAAAATTGAACAGGTCACAATGAAGAATAATGAATATGTTTGGCCAGGTCTGACTGCATAGTAATACTAATTCTGTAAATTAAACTTTGACATCAAACATCTTATTTTGTCCTGAACAGAAACCAGTTTAGTGTCTAAAGACTCCAGAAATACAAAGATTTGAGAAGATGGAATAAAACAAAACATAATAATTCATTATCAAAATTCTTGGAGGTTGAATAAATAGTTGTAAGAAACTGATTAATGAAGCCATTTATGCTCTATAAGTATTAACATTAATAATTAACATAACTGAATAACATTCAGTCAGTATTCAGTCAGTAATCAGTCAGTATTTAATCAGTATTCAGTCAGTATTTAATCAGTATTTAGTCAGTATTTAGTCAGTATTCAGTCAGTATTTAGTCAGTATTTAGTCAGTATTTAGTCAGTATTTAGTCAGTATTTAATCAGTATTCAGTCAGTATTTAATCAGTATTTAGTCAGTATTTAGTCAGTATTCAGTCAGTATTTAGTCAGTATTCAGTCAGTATTCAGTCAGTATTTAGTCAGTATTTAATCAGTATTTAGTCAGTATTCAGTCAGTATTCAGTCAGTATTTAGTCAGTATTTAGTCAGTATTTAGTCAGTATTTAGTCAGTATTTAATCAGTATTCAGTCAGTATTCAGTCAGTATTTAGTCAGTATTTAATCAGTATTTAGTCAGTATTCAGTCAGTATTTAGTCAGTATTTAGTCAGTATTTAGTCAGTATTCAGTCAGTATTTAGTCAGTATTCAGTCAGTATTCAGTCAGTATTCAGTCAGTATTTAGTCAGTATTTAGTCAGTATTCAGTCAGTATTCAGTCAGTATTCAGTCAGTATTCAGTCAGTATTTAGTCAGTATTTAGTCAGTATTTAGTCAGTATTCAGTCAGTATTTAGTCAGTATTCAGTCAGTATTCAGTCAGTATTTAGTCAGTATTTAGTCAGTATTCAGTCAGTATTCAGTCAGTATTTAGTCAGTATTTAGTCAGTATTTAGTCAGTATTCAGTCAGTATTCAGTCAGTATTCAGTCAGTATTCAGTCAGTATTTAGTCAGTATTCAGTCAGTATTTAGTCAGTATTTAGTCAGTATTTAGTCAGTATTTAGTCAGTATTCAGTCAGTATTCAGTCAGTATTTAGTCAGTATTTAGTCAGTATTTAGTCAGTATTTAGTCAGTATTTAGTCAGTATTCAGTCAGTATTCAGTCAGTATTTAGTCAGTATTTAGTCAGTATTTAGTCAGTATTCAGTCAGTATTCAGTCAGTATTTAGTCAGTATTTAGTCAGTATTTAGTCAGTATTCAGTCAGTATTCAGTCAGTATTCAGTCAGTATTCAGTCAGTATTTAGTCAGTATTTAGTCAGTATTTAGTCAGTATTTAGTCAGTATTCAGTCAGTATTTAATCAGTATTCAGTCAGTATTTAGTTAGTATTTAATCAGTATTCAGTCAGTATTTAGTCAGTATTTAGTCAGTATTTAGTCAGTATTTAGTCAGTATTTAGTCAGTATTTAGTCAGTATTCAGTCAGTATTTAGTCAGTATTTAGTCAGTATTTAGTCAGTATTCAGTCAGTATTCAGTCAGTATTCAGTCAGTATTTAATCAGTATTCAGTCAGTATTTAGTCAGTATTTAGTCAGTATTTAATCAGTATTCAGTCAGTATTCAGTCAGTATTCAGTCAGTATTCAGTCAGTATTCAGTCAGTATTTAGTCAGCATTTAGTCAGTATTTAGTCAGTATTTAATCAGTATTCAGTCAGTATTTAGTCAGTATTTAATCAGTATTCAGTCAGTATTCAGTCAGTATTTAATCAGTATTTAATCAGTATTCAGTCAATATTCAGTCAGTATTTAATCAGCATTCAGTCAGTATTTAGTCAGTATTTAGTCAGTATTCAGTCAGTATTTAGTCAGTATTTAGTCAGTATTTAGTCAGTATTTAGTCAGTATTCAGTCAGTATTTAGTCAGTATTTAGTCAGTATTTAGTCAGTATTTAGTCAGTATTTAGTCAGTATTCAGTCAGTATTTAGTCAGTATTTAGTCAGTATTTAGTCAGTATTTAGTCAGTATTCAGTCAGTATTCAGTCAGTATTCAGTCAGTATTTAGTCAGTATTTAGTCAGTATTTAGTCAGTATTTAGTCAGTATTCAGTCAGTATTTAATCAGTATTCAGTCAGTATTTAGTTAGTATTTAATCAGTATTCAGTCAGTATTTAGTCAGTATTTAGTCAGTATTTAGTCAGTATTTAGTCAGTATTTAGTCAGTATTCAGTCAGTATTTAGTCAGTATTTAGTCAGTATTTAGTCAGTATTCAGTCAGTATTCAGTCAGTATTCAGTCAGTATTTAATCAGTATTCAGTCAGTATTTAGTCAGTATTTAGTCAGTATTTAATCAGTATTCAGTCAGTATTCAGTCAGTATTTAGTCAGTATTCAGTCAGTATTTAGTCAGTATTTAGTCAGTATTTAGTCAGTATTTAATCAGTATTCAGTCAGTATTCAGTCAGTATTCAGTCGGTATTTAGTCAGTATTTAGTCAGCATTCAGTCAGTATTTAGTCAGTATTTAATCAGTATTCAGTCAGTATTTAGTCAGTATTTAATCAGTATTCAGTCAGTATTCAGTCAGTATTTAGTCAGTATTTAGTCAGTATTCAGTCAGTATTCAGTCAGTATTTAATCAGTATTCAGTCAATATTCAGTCAGTATTTAATCAGCATTCAGTCAGTATTTAGTCAGTATTTAGTCAGTATTCAGTCAGTATTTAGTCAGTATTTAGTCAGTATTCAGTCAGTATTCAGTCAGTATTTAGTCAGTATTCAGTCAGTATTCAGTCAGTATTTAATCAGTATTCAATCAGTATTTAGTCAGTATTCAGACAGTATTTAGTCAGTATTTAGTCAGTATTTAGTCAGTATTCAGTCAGTATTCAGTCAGTATTTAGTCAGTATTCAGTCAATATTTAGTCAGTATTCAGTCAGTATTTAGTCAGTATTTAGTCAGTATTTAGTCAGTATTCAGTCAGTATTCAGTCAGTATTCAGTCAGTATTCAGTCAGTATTTAGTCAGTATTCAGTCAGTATTCAGTCAGTATTCAGTCAGTATTTAGTCAGTATTCAGTCAGTATTTAGTCAGTATTTAGTCAGTATTCAGTCAGTATTTAGTCAGTATTTAGTCAGTATTTAGTCAGTATTTAGTCAGTATTTAATCAGTATTCAGTCAGTATTTAATCAGTATTTAGTCAGTATTCAGTCAGTATTCAGTCAGTATTCAGTCAGTATTTAGTCAGTATTCAGTCAATATTTAGTCAGTATTCAGTCAGTATTCAGTCAGTATTCAGTCAGTATTTAGTCAGTATTTAGTCAGTATTCAGTTAGTATTTAGTCAGTATTCAGTCAGTATTTAGTCAGTATTCAGTCAGTATTTAGTCAGTATTTAGTCAGTATTTAGTCAGTATATAGTCAGTATTTAGTCAGTATTCAGTCAGTATTCAGTCAATATTTAGTCAGTATTCAGTCAGTATTTAGTCAGTATTCAGTCAGTATTTAGTCAGTATTTAGTCAGTATTTAGTCAGTATTCAGTCAGTATTCAGTCAGTATTCAGTCAGTATTCAGTCAGTATTTAGTCAGTATTTAGTCAGTATTTAGTCAGTATTTAGTCAGTATTTAGTCAGTATTCAGTCAGTATTCAGTCAGTATTCAGTCAGTATTTAGTCAGTATTTAGTCAGTATTTAGTCAGTATTTAGTCAGTATTCAGTCAGTATTCAGTCAGTATTTAGTCAGTATTCAGTCAATATTTAGTCAGTATTCAGTCAGTATTCAGTCAGTATTCAGTCAGTATTTAGTCAGTATTTAGTCAGTATTCAGTAGTATTTAGTCAGTATTCAGTCAGTATTTAGTCAGTATTCAGTCAGTATTTAGTCAGTATTTAGTCAGTATTCAGTCAGTATTTAGTCAGTATTTAGTCAGTATTTAGTCAGTATATAGTCAGTATTTAGTCAGTATTCAGTCAGTATTCAGTCAATATTTAGTCAGTATTCAGTCAGTATTTAGTCAGTATTCAGTCAGTATTTAGTCAGTATTTAGTCAGTATTCCGTCAGTATTCAGTCAGTATTCAGTCAGTATTTAGTCAGTATTTAGTCAGTATTTAGTCAGTATTCAGTCAGTATTCAGTCAGTATTTAGTCAGTATTCAGTCAGTATTCAGTCAGTATTTAGTCAGTATTTAGTCAGTATTCAGTTAGTATTTAGTCAGAATTCAGTCAGTATTTAGTCAGTATTCAGTCAGTATTTAGTCAGTATTTAGTCAGTATTCAGTCAGTATTTAGTCAGTATTTAGTCAGTATTTAGTCAGTATATAGTCAGTATTTAGTCAGGATTCAGTCAGTATTCAGTCAATATTTAGTCAGTATTCAGTCAGTATTTAGCCAGTATTCAGTCAGTATTTAGTCAGTATTTAGTCAGTATTTAGTCAGTATTCAGTCAGTATTCAGTCAGTATTCAGTCAGTATTTAGTCAGTATTTAGTCAGTATTTAGTCAGTATTCAGTCAGTATTCAGTCAGTATTCAGTCAGTATTTAGTCAGTATTTAGTCAGTATTTAGTCAGTATTTAGTCAGTATTCAGTCAGTATTCAGTCAGTATTTAGTCAGTATTCAGTCAATATTTAGTCAGTATTCAGTCAGTATTCAGTCAGTATTTAGTCAGTATTTAGTCAGTATTCAGTTAGTATTTAGTCAGTATTCAGTCAGTATTTAGTCAGTATTCAGTCAGTATTTAGTCAGTATTTAGTCAGTATTCAGTCAGTATTTAGTCAGTATTTAGTCAGTATTTAGTCAGTATATAGTCAGTATTTAGTCAGTATTCAGTCAGTATTCAGTCAATATTTAGTCAGTATTCAGTCAGTATTTAGTCAGTATTCAGTCAGTATTTAGTCAGTATTTAGTCAGTATTTAGTCAGTATTCAGTCAGTATTCAGTCAGTATTCAGTCAGTATTCAGTCAGTATTTAGTCAGTATTTAGTCAGTATTTAGTCAGTATTCAGTCAGTATTTAGTCAGTATTTAGTCAGTATTTAGTCAGTATTCAGTCAGTATTCAGTCAGTATTTAGTCAGTATTCAGTCAGTATTTAGTCAGTATTTAGTCAGTATTTAGTCAGTATTCAGTCAGTATTCAGTCAGTATTTAATCAGTATTTAGTCAGTATGCAGTCAGTATTCAGTCAGTATTTAGTCAGTATTCAGTCAGTATTTAGTCAGTATTTAGTCAGTATTCAGTCAGTATTCAGTCAGTATTTAGTCAGTATTTAGTCAGTATTTAGTCAGTATTCAGTCAGCATTCAGTCAGTATTCAGTCAGTATTTAGTCAGTATTTAGTCAGTATTTAGTCAGTATTCAGTCAGTATTTAGTCAGTATTTAGTCAGTATTCAGTCAGTATTCAGGCAGTATTTAATCAGTATTCAGTCAGTATTTAGTTAGTATTTAATCAGTATTCAGTCAGTATTTAGTCAGTATTTAGTCAGTATTTAGTCAGTATTTAGTCAGTATTCAGTCAGTATTTAGTCAGTATTTAGTCAGTATTTAGTCAGTATTCAGTCAGTATTCAGTCAGTATTCAGTCAGTATTTAATCAGTATTCAGTCAGTATTTAGTCAGTATTTAGTCAGCATTCAGTCAGTATTTAGTCAGTATTCAGTCAGTATTTAGTCAGTATTTAGTCAGTATTTAATCAGTATTCAGTCAGTATTCAGTCAGTATTCAGTCGGTATTTAGTCAGTATTTAGTCAGTATTCAGTCAGTATTTAGTCAGTATTTAATCAGTATTCAGTCAGTATTCAGTCAGTATTTAGTCAGTATTCAGTCAGTATTTAGTCAGTATTTAGTCAGTATTTAATCAGTATTCAGTCAGTATTCAGTCAGTATTCAGTCGGTATTTAGTCAGTATTTAGTCAGTATTCAGTCAGTATTTAGTCAGTATTTAATCAGTATTCAGTCAGTATTTAGTGAGTATTTAATCAGTATTCAGTCAGTATTCAGTCAGTATTTAATCAGTATTCAGTCAATATTTAGTCAGTATTTAGTCAGTATTCAGTCAGTATTCAGTCAGTATTTAATCAGTATTCAGTCAATATATAGTCAGTATTTAATCAGCATTCAGTCAGTATTTAGTCAGTATTTAGTCAGTATTTAGTCAGTATTTAGTCAGTATTCAGTCAGTATTCAGTCAGTATTTAGTCAGTATTTAGTCAGTATTTAGTCAGTATTCAGTCAGTATTCAGTCAGTATTCAGTCAGTATTTAGTCAGTATTTAGTCAGTATTTAGTCAGTATTCAGTCAGTATTTAGTCAGTATTTAGTCAGTATTCAGTCAGTATTTAGTCAGTATTTAGTCAGTATTCAGTCAGTATTTAGTCAGTATTTAGTCAGTATTTAGTCAGTATATAGTCAGTATTTAGTCAGTATTCAGTCAGTATTCAGTCAATATTTAGTCAGTATTCAGTCAGTATTTAGCCAGTATTCAGTCAGTATTTAGTCAGTATTTAGTCAGTATTTAGTCAGTATTCAGTCAGTATTCAGTCAGTATTCAGTCAGTATTTAGTCAGTATTTAGTCAGTATTTAGTCAGTATTCAGTCAGTATTCAGTCAGTATTCAGTCAGTATTTAGTCAGTATTTAGTCAGTATTTAGTCAGTATTCAGTCAGTATTCAGTCAGTATTTAGTCAGTATTCAGTCAATATTTAGTCAGTATTCAGTCAGTATTCAGTCAGTATTCAGTCAGTATTTAGTCAGTATTTAGTCAGTATTCAGTTAGTATTTAGTCAGTATTCAGTCAGTATTTAGTCAGTATTCAGTCAGTATTTTGTCAGTATTTAGTCAGTATTCAGTCAGTATTTAGTCAGTATTTAGTCAGTATTTAGTCAGTATATAGTCAGTATTTAGTCAGTATTCAGTCAGTATTCAGTCAATATTTAGTCAGTATTCAGTCAGTATTTAGTCAGTATTCAGTCAGTATTTAGTCAGTATTTAGTCAGTATTTAGTCAGTATTCAGTCAGTATTCAGTCAGTATTCAGTCAGTATTTAGTCAGTATTTAGTCAGTATTTAGTCAGTATTCAGTCAGTATTCAGTCAGTATTTAGTCAGTATTCAGTCAGTATTTAGTCAGTATTTAGTCAGTATTTAGTCAGTATTCAGTCAGTATTCAGTCAGTATTTAATCAGTATTTAGTCAGTATTCAGTCAGTATTCAGTCAGTATTTAGTCAGTATTCAGTCAGTATTTAGTCAGTATTTAGTCAGTATTCAGTCAGTATTCAGTCAGTATTCAGTCAGTATTTAATCAGTATTTAGTCAGTATTCAGTCAGTATTCAGTCAGTATTTAGTCAGTATTCAGTCAGTATTTAGTCAGTATTTAGTCAGTATTCAGTCAGTATTCAGTCAGTATTTAGTCAGTATTTAGTCAGTATTTAGTCAGTATTCAGTCAGTATTCAGTCAGTATTCAGTCAGTATTTAGTCAGTATTTAGTCAGTATTTAGTCAGTATTCAGTCAGTATTTAGTCAGTATTTAGTCAGTATTCAGTCAGTATTCAGTCAGTATTTAGTCAGTATTCAGTCAATATTTAGTCAGTATTCAGTCAGTATTCAGTCAGTATTCAGTCAGTATTTAGTCAGTATTTAGTCAGTATTCAGTTAGTATTTAGTCAGTATTCAGTCAGTATTTAGTCAGTATTCAGTCAGTATTTAGTCAGTATTTAGTCAGTATTCAGTCAGTATTTAGTCAGTATTTAGTCAGTATTTAGTCAGTATATAGTCAGTATTTAGTCAGTATTCAGTCAGTATTCAGTCAATATTTAGTCAGTATTCAGTCAGTATTTAGTCAGTATTCAGTCAGTATTTAGTCAGTATTTAGTCAGTATTCAGTCAGTATTCAGTCAGTATTTAGTCAGTATTTAGTCAGTATTTAGTCAGTATTCAGTCAGTATTCAGTCAGTATTTAGTCAGTATTCAGTCAGTATTTAGTCAGTATTTAGTCAGTATTTAGTCAGTATTCAGTCAGTATTTAGTCAGTATTTAGTCAGTATTTAGTCAGTATTCAGTCAGTATTCAGTCAGTATTTAGTCAGTATTCAGTCAGTATTCAGTCAGTATTTAGTCAGTATTCAGTCAGTATTTAGTCAGTATTTAGTCAGTATTTAATCAGTATTCAGTCAGTATTCAGTCAGTATTCAGTCGGTATTTAGTCAGTATTTAGTCAGTATTCAGTCAGTATTTAGTCAGTATTTAATCAGTATTCAGTCAGTATTTAGTCAGTATTTAATCAGTATTCAGTCAGTATTCAGTCAGTATTTAATCAGTATTCAGTCAATATTTAGTCAGTATTTAGTCAGTATTCAGTCAGTATTCAGTCAGTATTTAATCAGTATTCAGTCAATATTCAGTCAGTATTTAATCAGCATTCAGTCAGTATTTAGTCAGTATTTAGTCAGTATTCAGTCAGTATTCAGTCAGTATTTAGTCAGTATTTAGTCAGTATTTAGTCAGTATTCAGTCAGTA
Source organism: Lepturacanthus savala (assembly GCA_030544235.1). NCBI lineage: Eukaryota > Metazoa > Chordata > Actinopteri > Scombriformes > Trichiuridae > Lepturacanthus > Lepturacanthus savala. The sequence continues at coordinate 31,686,949 of CM060484.1, forward strand.
TTCAGTCAGTATTCAGTCAGTATTTAGTCAGTATTTAGTCAGTATTTAGTCAGTATTCAGTCAGTATTTAGTCAGTATTTAGTCAGTATTCAGTCAGTATTTAGTCAGTATTTAGTCAGTATTTAGTCAGTATTTAGTCAGTATTCAGTCAGTATTTAGTCAGTATTTAGTCAGTATTCAGTCAGTATTCAGTCAGTATTTAATCAGTATTCAGTCAGTATTTAGTTAGTATTTAATCAGTATTCAGTCAGTATTTAGTCAGTATTTAGTCAGTATTTAGTCAGTATTTAGTCAGTATTCAGTCAGTATTTAGTCAGTATTTAGTCAGTATTTAGTCAGTATTCAGTCAGTATTCAGTCAGTATTCAGTCAGTATTTAATCAGTATTCAGTCAGTATTTAGTCAGTATTTAGTCAGTATTTAATCAGTATTCAGTCAGTATTCAGTCAGTATTTAGTCAGTATTCAGTCAGTATTTAGTCAGTATTTAGTCAGTATTTAATCAGTATTCAGTCAGTATTCAGTCAGTATTCAGTCGGTATTTAGTCAGTATTTAGTCAGTATTCAGTCAGTATTTAGTCAGTATTTCATCAGTATTCAGTCAGTATTCAGTCAGTATTTAATCAGTATTCAGTCAATATTTAGACAGTATTTAATCAGTATTCAGTCAATATTTAGACAGTATTTAATCAGTATTCAGTCAATATTTCGTCAGTATTTAATCAGTATTCAGTCAGTATTTAGTCAGTATTTAATCAGTATTCAGTCAGTATTCAGTCAGTATTTAATCAGTATTCAGTCAATATTTAGTCAGTATTTAGTCAGTATTCAGTCAGTATTCAGTCAGTATTTAATCAGTATTCAGTCAATATTCAGTCAGTATTTAATCAGTATTCAGTCAATATTCAGTCAGTATTTAATCAGCATTCAGTCAGTATTTAGTCAGTATTTAGTCAGTATTCAGTCAGTATTCAGTCAGTATTTAGTCAGTATTTAGTCAGTATTTAGTCAGTATTCAGTCAGTATTTAGTCAGTATTTAGTCAGTATTTAGTCAGTATTTAGTCAGTATTCAGTCAGTATTCAGTCAGTATTCAGTCAGTATTTAGTCAGTATTCAGTCAGTATTTAGTCATTACTGAATAGTCAGTATTCAGTCAGTATTTAGTCAGTATTTAGTCAGTATTTAGTCAGTATTCAGTCAGTATTTAGTCAGTATTTAGTCAGTATTCAGTCAGTATTTAGTCAGTATTTAGTCAGTATTCAGTCAGTATTCAGTCAGTATTTAGTCAGTATTTAGTCAGTATTTAGTCAGTATTTAGTCAGTATTCAGTCAGTATTTAGTCAGTATTTAGTCAGTATTTAGTCAGTATTCAGTCAGTATTCAGTCAGTATTTAATCAGTATTCAATCAGTATTTAGTCAGTATTCAGTCAGTATTTAGTCAGTACTGAATAGTCAGTATTCAGTCAGTATTTAGTCAGTATTTAGTCAGTATTTAGTCAGTATTCAGTCAGTATTTAGTCAGTATTTAGTCAGTATTCAGTCAGTATTCAGTCAGTATTCAGTCAGTATTTAGTCAGTATTTAGTCAGTATTCAGTCAGTATTTAGTCAGTATTTATTCAGTATTCAGTCAGTATTCAGTCAGTATTTAGTCAGTATTTAGTCAGTATTTAGTCAGTATTCAGTCAGTATTCAGTCAGTATTCAGTCAGTATTTAGTCAGTATTCAGTCAGTATTCAGTCAGTATTTAGTCAGTATTCAGTCAGTATTCAGTCAGTATTCAGTCAGTATTTAGTCAGTATTCAGTCAGTATTCAGTCAGTATTTAGTCAGTATTCAGTCAGTATTTAGTCAGTATTCAGTCAGTATTCAGTCAGTATTCAGTCAGTATTCAGTCAGTATTTAGTCAGTATTCAGTCAGTATTTAATCAGTATTCAGTCAGTATTTAGTCAGTATTTAGTCAGTATTTAGTCAGTATTCAGTCAGTATTTAGTCAATATTTAGTCAGTATTCAGTCAGTATTCAATCAGTATTCAGTCAGTATTTAGTCAGTATTCAGTCAGTATTTAGTCAGTATTCAGTCAGTATTTAGTCAATATTTAGTCAGTATTTAGTCAGTATTCAGTCAGTATTTAGTCAGTATTTAGTCAGTATTCAGTTAGTATTTAGTCAGTATTCAGTCAGTATTCAGTCAGTATTTAGTCAGTATTTAGTCAGTATTCAGTCAGTATTTAGTCAGTATTTAGTCAGTATTTAGTCAGTATTTAGTCAGTATTCAGTCAGTATTCAGTCAATATTTAGTCAGTATTCAGTCCGTATTTAATCAGTATTTAGTCAGTATTTAGTCAGTATTTAGTCAGTATTCAGTCAGTATTTAGTCAGTATTCAGTCAGTGTTTAATCATTATTCAGTCAGTATTTAGTCAGTATTCAGTCAGTATTTAGTCAGTATTCAGTCAGTATTTAGTCAGTATTTAGTCAGTATTTAGTCAGTATTCAGTCAGTATTTAGTCAGTATTTAGTCAGTATTTAGTCAGTATTCAGTCAGTATTTAGTCAGTATTTAGTCAGTATTCAGTCAGTATTCAGTCAGTATTTATTCAGTATTTAGTCAGTATTTAGTCAGTATTCAGTCAGTATTTAGTCAGTATTTAGTCAGTATTTAGTCAGTATTCAGTCAGTATTCAGTCAGTATTTAGTCAGTATTTAGTCAGTATTCAGTCAGTATTCAGTCAGTATTTAGTCAGTATTTAGTCAGTATTCAGACAGTATTCAGTCAGTATTTAGTCAGTATTTAGTCAGTATTTAGTCAGTATTCAGTCAGTATTTAGTCAGTATTTAGTCAGTATTCAGTCAGTATTCAGTCAGTATTCAGTCAGTATTTAGTCAGTATTTAGTCAGTATTTAGTCAGTATGCAGTCAGTATTTAGTCAGTATTTAGTCAGTATTCAGTCAGTATTCAGACAGTATTTAGTCAGTATTCAGTCAGTATTTAGTCAGTATTTAGTCAGTATTCAGTCAGTATTCAGTCAGTATTTAGTCAGTATTTAGTCAGTATTTAGTCAGTATTCAGTCAGTATTTAGTCAGTATTTAGTCAGTATTCAGTCAGTATTCAGTCAGTATTTAGTCAGTATTTAGTCAGTATTTAGTCAGTATGCAGTCAGTATTTAGTCAGTATTTAGTCAGTATTCAGTCAGTATTCAGTCAGTATTCAGTCAGGATTTAGTCAGTATTTAGTCAGTATTTAGTCAGTATTCAGTCAGTATTCAGTCAGTATTCAGTCAGTATTTAGTCAGTATTTAGTCATTATTCAGTCAGTATTCAGTCAGTATTTAGTCAGTATTCAGTCAGTATTTAGTCAGTATTTAGTCAGTATTCAGTCAGTATTTAGTCAGTATTCAGTCAGTATTTAGTCAGTATTCAGTCAGTATTTAGTCAGTATTTAGTCAGTATTTAGTCAGTATTCAGTCAGTATTCAATCAGTATTCAGTCAGTATTTAGTCAGTATTCAGTCAGTATTTAGTCAGTATTCAGTCAGTATTTAGTCAGTATTTAGTCAGTATTCAGTCAGTATTTAGTCAGTATTCAGTCAGTATTTAATCAGTATTCAGTCAGTATTTAGTCAGTATTTAGTCAGTATTCAGTCAGTATTTAGTCAGTATTCAGTCAGTATTTAATCAGTATTCAGTCAGTATTTAGTCAGTATTCAGTCAGTATTTAATCAGTATTCAGTCAGTATTTAGTCAGTATTTAGTCAGTATTCAGTCAGTATTTAATCAGTATTCAGTCAGTATTTAGTCAGTATTCAGTCAGTATTTAGTCAGTATTTAGTCAGTATTTAGTCAGTATTTAGTCAGTATTCAGTCAGTATTTAGTCAGTATTTAGTCAGTATTTAGTCAGTATTCAGTCAGTATTCAGTCAGTATTTAATCAGTATTCAATCAGTATTTAGTCAGTATTCAGTCAGTATTTAGTCAGTACTGAATAGTCAGTATTCAGTCAGTATTTAGTCAGTATTTAGTCATTATTCAGTCAGTATTTAGTCAGTATTTAGTCAGTATTCAGTCAGTATTCAGTCAGTATTCAGTCAGTATTTAGGCAGTATTTAGTCAGTATTCAGTCAGTATTTAGTCAGTATTTAGTCAGTATTCAGTCAGTATTCAGTCAGTATTTAATCAGTATTTAGTCAGTATTCAGTCAGTATTTAGTCAGTATTTAGTCAGTATTTAGTCAGTATTCAGTCAGTATTCAGTCAGTATTCAGTCAGTATTTAGTCAGTATTCAGTCAGTATTTAGTCAGTATTCAGTCAGTATTTAATCAGTATTCAGTCAGTATTTAGTCAGTATTTAGTCAGTATTTAGTCAGTATTCAGTCAGTATTTAGTCAATATTTAGTCAGTATTCAGTCAGTATTCAATCAGTATTCAGTCAGTATTTAGTCAGTATTCAGTCAGTATTTAGTCAGTATTCAGTCAGTATTTAGTCAATATTTAGTCAGTATTTAGTCAGTATTCAGTCAGTATTTAGTCAGTATTTAGTCAGTATTCAGTTAGTATTTAGTCAGTATTCAGTCAGTATTCAGTCAGTATTTAGTCAGTATTTAGTCAGTATTCAGTCAGTATTTAGTCAGTATTTAGTCAGTATTTAGTCAGTATTTAGTCAGTATTTAGTCAGTATTCAGTCAGTATTCAGTCAATATTTAGTCAGTATTCAGTCCGTATTTAATCAGTATTTAGTCAGTATTTAGTCAGTATTTAGTCAGTATTCAGTCAGTATTTAGTCAGTATTCAGTCAGTGTTTAATCAGTATTCAGTCAGTATTTAGTCAGTATTCAGTCAGTATTTAGTCAGTATTCAGTCAGTATTTAGTCAGTATTTAGTCAGTATTTAGTCAGTATTCAGTCAGTAATTAGTCAGTATTTAGTCAGTATTCAGTCAGTATTTAGTCAGTATTTAGTCAGTATTTAGTCAGTATTCAGTCAGTATTTAGTCAGTATTTAGTCAGTATTCAGTCAGTATTCAGTCAGTATTTATTCAGTATTTAGTCAGTATTTAGTCAGTATTCAGTCAGTATTTAGTCAGTATTTAGTCAGTATTTAGTCAGTATTCAGTCAGTATTCAGTCAGTATTTAGTCAGTATTTAGTCAGTATTTAGTCAGTATTCAGTCAGTATTTAGTCAGTATTTAGTCAGTATTCAGTCAGTATTCAGTCAGTATTTAGTCAGTATTTAGTCAGTATTTAGTCAGTATGCAGTCAGTATTTAGTCAGTATTTAGTCAGTATTCAGTCAGTATTCAGTCAGTATTCAGTCAGTATTTAGTCAGTATTTAGTCAGTATTTAGTCAGTATTCAGTCAGTATTCAGTCAGTATTCAGTCAGTATTTAGTCAGTATTTAGTCATTATTCAGTCAGTATTCAGTCAGTATTTAGTCAGTATTCAGTCAGTATTTAGTCAGTATTTAGTCAGTATTTAGTCAGTATTCAGTCAGTATTTAGTCAGTATTCAGTCAGTATTTAGTCAGTATTCAGTCAGTATTTAGTCAGTATTTAGTCAGTATTTAGTCAGTATTCAGTCAGTATTCAATCAGTATTCAGTCAGTATTTAGTCAGTATTCAGTCAGTATTTAGTCAGTATTCAGTCAGTATTTAGTCAGTATTTAGTCAGTATTCAGTCAGTATTTAGTCAGTATTCAGTCAGTATTTAATCAGTATTCAGTCAGTATTTAGTCAGTATTCAGTCAGTATTTAATCAGTATTCAGTCAGTATTTAGTCAGTATTTAGTCAGTATTCAGTCAGTATTTAATCAGTATTCAGTCAGTATTTAGTCAGTATTCAGTCAGTATTTAGTCAGTATTTAGTCAGTATTCAGTCAGTATTTAGTCAGTATTCAGTCAGTATTTAATCAGTATTCAGTCAGTATTTAGTCAGTATTCAGTCAGTATTTAATCAGTATTCAGTCAGTATTTAGTCAGTATTCAGTCAGTATTCAGTCAATATTTAGTCAGTATTCAGTCAGTATTTAGTCAGTATTCAGTCAGTATTTAATCAGTATTTAGTCAGTATTTAATCAGTATTTAGTCAGTATTCAGTCAGTATTTAATCAGTATTCAGTCAGTATTCAGTCAGTATTCAGTTAGTATTCAGTTAGTATTCAGTCAGTATTTAGTCAGTATTCAGTCAGTATTTAGTCAGTATTTAGTCAGTATTCAGTTAGTATTCAGTTAGTATTCAGTCAGTATTTAGTCAGTATTCAGTCAGTATTTAGTCAGTATTTAGTCAGTATTCAGTCAGTATTCAATCAGTATTCAGTCAGTATTTAGTCAGTATTTAGTCAGTATTTAGTCAGTATTCAGTCAGTATTTAGTCAGTATTTAGTCAGTATTTAGTCAGTATTCAGTTAGTATTCAGTTAGTATTCCGTCAGTATTCAGTCAGTATTCAGTCAGTATTTAGTCAGTATTTAGTCAGTATTCAGTCAGTATTTAGTCAGTATTCAGTCAGTATTTAGTCAGTATTCAATCAGTATTTAGTCAGTATTTAGTCAGTATTCAGTCAGTATTTAGTCAGTATTCAGTCAGTATTTAGTCATTACTTAGTCAGTATTTAGTCAGTATTTAGTCAGTATTTAGTCAGTATTTAGTCAGTATTCAGTTAGTATTCAGTTAGTATTCCGTCAGTATTCAGTCAGTATTTAGTCAGTATTTAGTCACAGTAGTTGTGGTGATAGTTATGGGGGTAGTTGTGGTGGTACTTGTGGTGGTAGTTGTGTTCGTAGTTGTGTTTGTAGTTGTGATGGTAGTTGTGGTGAACGTTATGGGAGTAGTTGTGGTGGTACTTGTGGTGGTAGTTGTGTTTGTAGTTGTGATGGTAGTTGTGATGGTAGTTGTGGTGATCGTTATGGGAGTAGTTGTGGTGGTACTTGTGGTGGTAGTTGTGGTGGTAGTTGTGGTGGTAGTTGTGATGGTAGTTGTGATGGTAGTTGTGATGGTAGTTGTGGGGATAGTTATGGGGTAGTTGTGATGATAGTTTTGGTGGTAGTTGTGGTGGTAGTTGTGGGGGTAGTTGTGGTGGTAGTAATAATTGTAGTTGTGGTGGCAGTTATGATGGTAGTTTTTGTGGTAATTATGATTTTATTGTCGTGGTAGTTGCAATGGTAGTTGTGGTGATAATTATGGGGTAGTTGTGGTGGTAGTTGTGATGGTAGTCATGGTGGTAGTTTTGATGGTAGTTGTGGTGGTAGTTATGATTGTATTTGTGATGGTATTTGTGATGGTAAGTGTGATAGTTGTGGTGTTAGTTATGATGGTAGTTGTGGTGGTAATGATGGTAATTGTGGTGATAGTTATGGGGGCAGTTGTGGTGGTAGTTTTGATGGTAGTTGTGGTCGTAGTTGTGGCGGTAGTTGTGTTGGTAGTTGTAGTTGTAATTGTATTTGCGGTGGTAGTTTTGGGGGTAGTTGTGATGGTAGTAATGATGGTAGTTGTCGTGGTAGTAATGATGGTAGTTGTCGTGGTAGTTGTGGTATTAGTAATGGGGGTAGTTGTGGCGGTAGTAATGATGGTAGTTGTGGTAGTAGTAATGATGGTTGTTGTGGGGGTGGGTAGATGTGGTGGTAGCAATGATGGTAGTTGTGGTAGTAATGATGGTAGTTGTGGGGGTAGTTGTGGTGGTAGTTGTGATGGTAGTTTTGGGGGTAGTGGTAGTAGTTTTGATTGTAGTTGTGGTGGTAGTTGTGATGGTCGTTGTGTTTGTACTTGTGGTGGTAGTTGTGATGGTAGTTGTGGTCATTGTGATGGTCGTTGTGATGGTAGTTGTGGGCATCGTTATGTGGTCGTTGTCATGGTAGTCGTGGTGGTAGTTGTGATGGTAGTAATGGGGGTAGTTGTGGTAGTTGTGATGGTAATTGTGGTTGTAGTTATGATGGAAATTTTGACGGTAGTTGTGGTGGTACTTGTGGTGGTAGTTGTGCGGTTAGTTCTGGTGGTAATTGTGGTGGTTGTAGTGGTAATTGTGATAGTAGTTCTGGTGGTAATTGTGGTGGTAGTTGTGGTGGTAGTTGTGCGGTTAGTTCTGGTGGTAATTGTGGTGGTAGTTGTGGTGGTAGTTGTGGGTTTAGTTATGGGGTCGTTGTGGTGGTAGTTGTGGTGGTAGTCGTGGGGGTAGTTGTTATTTTAGTTGTAGTGGTAATTGTGATAGTAGTTCTGGTGGTAGTTCTGGTGGTAATTGTGGTGGTAGTTGTGGGGTTAATTATGGGGTCGTTGTGGTGGTAGTTGTGGTGGTAGTCATGGGGCTAGTTGTGATAGTTGTGGGGATAGTCATGGGGGTAGCTGTGGTGGTAGTTATGTAGTTACTAGTTACTATTTATGTAGTTCATTTTTGCGGATTCTTAGATTTTTTTTAGATTTTATTGGAATTTAGTGTCGTTAAACCTGTTTCTCAGCAGCATTCAGCTCTTTGGATCAGTCCATGTTCAGATTAAATTTAGTTTTTCAGGTGGAAACAACAGCAAATGTACAGTAAACAACACTTTACATTTATTCATTAATCTGACCTCTGACCTGTTTCTGCTTCTCATTCAAATAATATTTCAACCTGTTAATGAGTCCGTGCAGAGCTGTTAGTGAGAGGAGTGTTACTGACTGTAAATCAGACAGTGTAGGATTCACTCCTGTGTTAATGCTGTAGAATGGCTGTTGGGTTGGAGGTCAGAGGTCATCTGATGCTACTGCTGGACACACTAATTAATTCATAATTCATTAACCTGACTGGACTTTTATAGATATGTTACATTAAGTCCACAAACATGAAGTTCCAGCTGAATTTAATGAAACAGCTTTGCTCTTTGTCTTCAGCTGGAAAAGCTTCGAGCTGCAGAAGTAGAACATGAAGCAGCTGAGTCAGTTTTCTTATGTTCCTGATACATGCTGCATCTGCAGGGGTGTGTGTGTGTGTGTGTGTGTGTGTGTGTGTGTCATATCATATGTCATATCATTAGCTTCTAAACTTAGCTCCATGGTTCCTCCCTTGCTGTTACACCTGTTTTCTTCTCGTGTGAACTTCACAGCTTCCTGTCACATCACAGGAGGAGTATTGATTGAGGAGTATTGATTGAGGAGTATTGATTGGGGAGTATTGATCTGTGTATGTTCCTAATCGGTTGACTTTCTGAGCTGTTGCTATGGTAACGTGTATAACCTTTTATCCTGTCTTCAGCTGATGTGTTTGCTCAGATTCACTGTTCATTCAAATTATTTTATTTTGACTGTTTATTGTTTGACTGAACAATGACATTTACAATAACAATAATCTGTTGTTTCTGCTGCTATATTTTGACTTTCATCACTTTCCATTTACTGCTGTGGTTTAAAGACACACTCACACCTGAACGCTGAAATATCTATGAGAGAATCTTCCAAACATAATGAAAAGGTTTTCTTTGAGGTGTCAGCATGTTAATAATGTTAAAGTGTGTGTGTTGTGGTAAATGTTTATCTGCTAGTGGCTCCTGCTGGTCACACAATGTTAACAGATGCTGCTGGTTCACTTAGAAACTTCCTGATGGTTTAAATATAAACACATTAATTTCATTTCTACTTTATGATTTTATTCCAACTAAAAATAAAACCTGTTTAACCTGCTGTTCTGCTCGTTTCTCAGGAACAGCAGTGATCTTGTTGCTTGTTTCATTATCTAAAAGACGTCAAAAACCAACAAAAATCCTTTTAAGCATCATTAATGTTTCATCACTAACTCACTTACTAAGCATTCTCTCAATATTTTGTGCAATGGTGTTACCTTTAACAGGTAATGGTTTAAACAGGATAATTCACTTGTTTTTCATTAAGAATAAAATATATGTTTAAACCTTTTTTAATGTTTCACCACTTGACTCCTTAAAAAAAAGAAATAAACAAAATAATAAGCAATCACAATATGAACAGGGTGTGTGTGTGTGTGTGTGCGCGTGTGTGTGTGTGTGCGTGTGTTGATTACACTAATTAAGACAAACTGAATTAATTTCAGACTGAAAAATACTTTTTTGTGAAAAAGGCTTTCTGAATTTTTCAACAATGACCCTGATGTACTAAGTTAGTGTCTGCTGAAGAGCAGACGTTTCTAAAAGGAAAAATTCACTGCAGCACACAGACTAATAATGTCTTTTATATTTATGGTGCTTTATATTAGAATTTTACCTTTTCTGGCTCAGACCGAGCAGATCAGCTGAAGCCATGGAATCTTTAATAAAGCAGCAGCTGTGTTTTCTTATTATTGGACTGATAACAATAGATTGTTGTCATTATGTCGTGTTCACAGCAAAATACACAGATGTTTTCCAAACATCAATGTTCTGATCCCAAAGGTTACAAAGATACCGCATGTCTCTGTAGCAGCTGTGGTGATTCTGCTGTTTTTCATCTTTCTGCTCAGGTGGAAACAAGCTGAAATTCTCTTTAATCTGAGTGTTGAATGTGTGTGAACAGGCAGCAGCAGTTTATCAGACACGTCGCCTTAGTTATAGCTTTTTGTTTTTCAAACAAAGTCAGTAGAATGATGGACTTTCTTTGAGGTTTCCAGGTAACAAACAGGAGGCCTGATCACCTCCAGTTAAAAACAGCTGAGTTTAAAGCAGCTGCAAGTGAAGAAGATTAAAGGCCTGAATAAAGAAGCTAAAACGGACCAGTCATATCCCAGATGTAACGTCCACTGGAGATTTAACAGCAGATGTTGACTGAAAACACTGAAGCAGATGGAACTGATTCTAAAAAAAAACAACAAAAACAGCATAAAGCGGTTCATGGTTTGACGACCACTCTGTAAAACCAATAAATGTAAAAATGACTGTTACATTAGCCAATAAAAGCAGATTCCTGCTCTCAGTTTAAAGCGTTTAAAAGCTCACACATTATTTCCATCCATAAAGAATCCCAGCTGTTATTACATGTTTTTTTTCTTCATTAAATCCTGCATGAAAAAGGTCAGCCGGCCGTTGCTGGAAAGAGGAAGTCAGAGTGTGAATATTTAAAGTAGAAAAGTGAGATGATGAATTAGAAACTGATCAGAGGAAAGTTGTAGACATAAAGTCACATTACAAAGATTTTACACTTTTAATTTAATTCTCCTATAACCTATTGTTTTATCTGAGGTCAGAGTGTTGACTGGAAACATCTATAATGTTAAACCTCTGACCCCTGTATTATATACCATGACCTCTGACCTCTGACCCATATATTATATAATATGACTCCAACTCTAATGTTTGTACTGATGCCGGTTTGAAGTTTTTGACAGAATTTATAGAACATTGAGCCTGATAATCAAATACATTTTAATCTCTACCTTCATATAATAGTAAAAATATATTTTATATTTATAGGAAATCTAGACCTTTCCATTAATAAGAAGTATTAATCTCTACCTTTGCACCCTTTTTAATTTTTATTCATTCATTTGAACATTCAAACTACAATAGTACAAACAATCAGATGGAATAGATAAAACCCAAAAAACCTGATTTGTTGTAATTTTCTGTGATCAAACGTCAGTCTGAGACGTCCCTGAATGCATCATCAACACAAAAGAGAAATAATGCAGAAACAGGAAAGATGGACATGAAACTAAATGATGATCAGGATGTGACCCAATTATCAAAAACCCCAAAAAACACCAACCAACAGAGCTGAAATGAAGCTTCTGGCAGCTCTGAATTAACCCCAATACTTCAAAGGAGCTGGTGGGATGAGTCTTGATCTCCTGCTGCTAAACCACAGAGATATGGAGCATTAAAGACTGGAAGAACTGGTACTCTGCTGCTGCTGATACAGAACGCAGGAGGATACACCACACAGCACAGGAGGATACACCAAACAGGAGGATACACCACACAGCACAGGAGGATACACCACACAGCACAGGAGGATACACCACACAGTACAGGAGGATACACCACACAGCACAGGAGGATACACCAAACAGGAGGATACACCACACAGTACAGGAGGATACACCACACAGTACAGGAGGATACACCACACAGCACAGGAGGATACACCACACAGTACAGGAGGATACACCACACAGCACAGGAGGATACACCACACAGTACAGGAGGATACACCACACAGTACAGGAGGATACACCACACAGCACAGGAGGATACACCACACAGTACAGGAGGATACACCACACAGCACAGGAGGATACACCACACAGTACAGGAGGATACACCACACAGCACAGGAGGATACACCACACAGTACAGGAGGATACACCACACAGCACAGGAGGATACACCACACAGTACAGGAGGATACACCACACAGTACAGGAGGATACACCACACAGCACAGGAGGATACACCACACAGTACAGGAGGATACACCACACAGTACAGGAGGATACACCACACAGCACAGGAGGATACACCACACAGCACAGGAGGATACACCACACAGTACAGGAGGATACACCACACAGCACAGGAGGATACACCATAAAGGAGGATACACCACAGAAAACTGCTGCTTCAATGAGTTTAGTTGAGTTGTTGTTTGGTTGAGTTGTTGTTTAGTTGAGTAGTTTTTTTTATTTGAGTAGTTGTTTAGTTGAGTAGTTTTTTTTATTTGAGTTGTTTGGTTGAGTAGTTGTTTAGTTGAGTAGTTTTTCATTTGAGTTGTTGTTTGGTTGAGTAGTTGTTTAGTCGAGTAGTTGTTTAGTTGAGGTCTTGTTTGCTTGAGTAGTTATTTAGTTGAGTAGTTTTTTTATTTGAGTTGTTGTTTGGTTGAGTAGTTGTTGTTTGTTCTCCCCCTGTATAATCATGAACCTGCTCCTCATGGAGATAAAAACATCTGAGTCATTAAAATGTTAGTGTTCCTGATCATTATATAACTATTTTACAGTGAATATAGTGAATGGTGTGTGTGTGTGTGTGTGTGTGTGTGTGTGTGTGTGTGTGTGTGTGTGTGTGTGTGTGTGTGTGTGTGTGTGTGTGTGTGTGTGTGTGTGTGCGTGTGTGTTCCATGATAGGCCGCTACCTGTCTGGGTGGATCCTGCCTCTCACCTTTATGCACTGTGATTGGTTGCAGCAGACCATGTGACTCTAATGAGGAATAAGTTGGTATAGAACATGACTGGCTGAAAGTAATTAGTTAAAATGCATCAAAATTAGCACTGTGTGGAAATATGAATTTATTCATTTTTATAGATAACTTCTTTAAATTTTTTAATGAATGTATACTTAAAAGATGATAGCTGAGGTAGTGTAAAGCATGTGCTGTATATGCTGTGTGGATGGAGCTGCAGCTCTCTGACCTCTGACCTCTGACCTCAGTTCCACTTAAACAGGAGAAGTTTGGTGGTTGGAGGCTGATATTAAAGCTTCCAGTCAGACACCAACTGGTGAACTTTCCTGCAGATTCAGCAGAGAAAGAGTGAACTGCTGTGAACTTTGTTGGGCCGAAGTTTCTCAGCTCGTCACATCAGAGCAGCAGAAGCTGCAGAAACAGGCAGTGGCTGATTTATCAGTAATTATGGAGCGGCTCCATCTGTCGGCCCTGGAAGCAGAAGCCATTCTTTAATCCTGACACCTGGTGATCATGTAGCAGGAGGAAGTGCCTATTACAGCTGGAGAAAGATGGAGGGGGCTCTGATCCTCTTTAGAGGATGGGGGTGGACCTGGGCTAACGGGCCATTATGAAGTGGGTCCAAAGCAGAACATGGAGGAAGATTCTTCTAGAAAGGACATGTGAAGCAATTTAATCTTTGACAATGATGATAAACAATAAAAAGAAATGTTAGTTTTCTTTGCTGTGTCAGTGAACAGGAAAAGATTCAGGTTTTTCTATAAGTTCTGAGTTCAGTTGTTTCCTTCAAACACAGAAAAAAGACAGTTCTACTGAACCAAAGAACACATTTAAAGTATGAGCTAAGGAACAAACTCTTGAAAATATAAAATATAATATATATATATATATATATATATATATATATATATATATATATATATATATATTATACTAGATTATTATATGATTATAGAATTCAAGTTTATGTATTAATAATTATTAACTGGCTGATGCAAACTCACTGAATCCAGAATTTAACCCCTTGGTGCCTGAATATGTTTAGAATTGTATTTTTTTATTCTATAACTAGTAACTATAAGTATAATCCTACGATACTATAACTAGCTATAACTATATATTAACTACTATACTATAACTAGTATCTATAACTATATATTAACTACTATACTATAACTAGTATCTATAACTATATACGAACTACTATACTATAACTAGTAACTATAACTATATATTAACTACTATACTATAACTAGTATCTATAACTATATATTAACTACTATACTATAACTAGTATCTATAACTATATATTAACTACTATACTATAACTAGTATCTATACCTATATATACGAACTACTATACTATAACTAGTAACTATAACTATATATTAACTACTATACTATAACTAGTATCTATAACTATATACAAACTACTATACTATAACTAGTAACTATAAGTATAATCCTACGATACTATAACTAGCTATAACTATATATTAACTACTATACTATAACTAGTATCTATAACTATATACGAACTACTATACTATAACTAGCTATAACTATATATTAACTACTATACTATAACTAGTATCTATAACTATATACGAACTACTATACTATAACTAGTAACTATAACTATATATTAACTACTATACTATAACTAGTATCTATAACTATATACGAACTACTATACTATAACTAGTAACTATAACTATATATTAACTACTATACTATAACTAGTAACTATAACTATATATTAACTACTATACTATAACTAGTAACTATAACTATATACGAACTACTATACTATAACTAGTAACTATAACTATATATTAACTACTATACTATAACTAGTAACTATAACTATATACTAACTACTATACAATAACTAGTAGCTATAACTACTATACTAACTACTATACTATAAATATTAACTATAACTATATATTAACTACTATACTATAACTAGTAACTATAACTATATACGAACTACTATACTATAACTAGTAACTATAACTATATATTAACTACTATACTATAACTAGTATCTATAACTATATATGAACTACTATACTATAACTAGTAACTATAACTATATACGAACTACTATACTATAACTAGTAACTATAACTATATATTAACTACTATACTATAACTAGTAACTATAACTATATACTAACTACTATACTATAACTAGTGTCTATAACTATATACTAACTACTATACTATAACTAGTGACTATAACTATATACTAACTACTATACAATAACTAGTAGCTATAACTACTATACTAACTACTATACTATAAATATTAACTATAACTATGTACTAACTACTATACTATAACTAGTATCTATAACTATATACTAACTACTATACTATAACTAGTGACTATAACTATATACTAACTACTATACAATTACTAGAAACTCTAACTACTATACTAACTACTATACTATAACTAGTAACTATAACTATATATTAACTACTATACTATAACTAGTATCTATAACTATATACTAACTACTATACTATAACTAGTAACTATAACTATATACCAACTACTATACTATAACTATGAACTATAACTGTATACTAGCTACTATACTGTAACTAGTAACGATAATTATATACTATAACTAACTATAACTATATACGAACTACTATACTATAACTAAGTAACAATAACTATATACTAACTACTATACTATAACTAGTATCTATAACTATATAATAACTACTATAGTATAACTAGTAACTATAACTCTATACTAACTACTATACTATAACTAGTAACTATAACTATATATTAACTACTATACTATAACTAGTATCTATAACTATATACGAACTACTATACTATAACTAGTAACTATAACTATATACGAACTACTATACTATAACTAGTAACTATAACTATATATTAACTACTATACTATAACTAGTAACTATAACTATATACGAACTACTATACTATAACTAGTAACTATAACTATATATTAACTACTATACTATAACTAGTAACTATAACTATATACTAACTACTATACAATAACTAGTAGCTATAACTACTATACTAACTACTATACTATAAACATTAACTATAACTATGTACTAACTACTATACTATAACTAGTATGTATAACTATATACTAACTACTATACTATAACTAGTGACTATAACTATATACTAACTACTATACAATTACTAGAAACTCTAACTACTATACTAACTACTATACTATAACTAGTAACTATAACTATATATTAACTACTATACTATAACTAGTATCTATAACTATATACTAACTACTATACTATAACTAGTAACTATAACTATATACCAACTACTATACTATAACTATGAACTATAACTGTATACTAGCTACTATACTGTAACTAGTAACGATAATTATATACTATAACTAACTATAACTATATACGAACTACTATACTATAACTAAGTAACAATAACTATATACTAACTACTATACTATAACTAGTATCTATAACTATATAATAACTACTATAGTATAACTAGTAACTATAACTATATACTAACTACTATACTATAACTAGTAACTATAATTATATACCAACTACTATACTATAACTATGAACTCTAACTGTATACTAACTACTATACTATAACTAGTTACTATAATTATATACCAACTACTATACTATAACTATGAACTATAACTGTATACTAACTACTGTACTGTAACTAGTAACGATAATTATATACTATAACTAACTATAACTATATACGAACTACTATACTATAACTAGTAACTAGTAACTATAATTATATACTAACTAATGTACTGTAACTAGTAACTATAACTATATACTAACTACTATACTATAACTAGTAACTATAACTATATACTAACTACTATACTATAACTAGTAAATATAACTATTTACTAACTACTGTAGTATAACTATTAAATATAACTATATATTAACTACTATACTATAACTAGTAACTATAACTATATACTAACTACTATACTATAACTATATATTAACTACTATACTATAACTATTATCTATAACTATATACTAAATACTGTACTATAACTAAGTAACTATAACTATATACTAACTACTATACTATAACTAGTTACTTTAACTACATACTAACTACTATACTATAACTAATAAATATAATTATATGCTAACTACTGTAGTATAACTAGTAACTATAACTATATACTAACTACTACACTATAACTAAGTAACTATAACTATATACTAACTACTATACTATAACTAAGTTACTATAACTATATACTAACTACTATACTATAACTAGTAACTATAACTATATACTAACTACTATACTATAACTAGTAACTATAACTATATACTAACTACTATACTATAACTAGTATCTATAACTATATACTAACTACTATACTATAACTAGTATCTATAACTATATAATAACTACTATACTATAACTAAGTTACTATAACTATATACTAACTACTATACTATAACTAGTAACTATAACTGTATACTAACTACTGTACTGTAACTAGTAACGATAATTATATACTATAACTAACTATAACTATATACGAACTACTATACTATAACTAGTAACTAGTGACTATAATTATATACTAACTAATGTACTGTAACGAGTAACTATAACTATATACTAACTACTATACTATAACTAGTAACTATAACTATATACTAACTACTATACTATAACTAGTAACTATAACTACATACTAACTACTATACTATAACTAGTAACTATAACTATATACTAACTACTATACTATAACTAGTAAATATAACTATTTACTAACTACTGTAGTATAACTATTAAATATAACTATATATTAACTACTATACTATAACTAGTAACTATAACTATATACTAACTACTATACTATAACTATATATTAACTACTATACTATAACTATTATCTATAACTATATACTAAATACTGTACTATAACTAAGTAACTATAACTATATACTAACTACTATACTATAACTAGTTACTTTAACTACATACTAACTACTATACTATAACTAGTAAATATAAATATATACTAACTACTATACTATAACTAATAAATATAATTATATGCTAACTACTGTAGTATAACTAGTAACTATAACTATATACTAACTACTATACTATAACTAGTATCTATAACTATATACTAACTACTATACTATAACTAGTATCTATAACTATATAATAACTACTATACTATAACTATGTAACTATAACTATATACTAACTACTACACTATAACTAAGTAACTATAACTATATACTAACTACTATACTATAACTAGTAACTATAACTATACACTAACTACTATACTATAACTACTTACTATAACTATATACTAACTACTATACTATAACTAGTAACTATAACTATATACTAACTACTATACTATAACTAGTAACTATAACTATATACTAAGTACTATACTATAACTAGTTACTATAACTATATACTAACTACTATACTATAACTAAGTTACTATAACTATATACTAACTACTATACTATAACTAGTAACTATAACTGTATACTAACTACTGTACTGTAACTAGTAACGATAATTATATACTATAACTAACTATAACTATATACGAACTACTATACTATAACTAGTAACTAGTAACTATAATTATATACTAACTAATGTACTGTAACGAGTAACTATAATTATATACTAACTAATGTACTGTAACGAGTAACTATAACTATATACTAACTACTATACTATAACTAGTATCTATAACTATATACTAACTACTATACTATAACTAGTATCTATAACTATATAATAACTACTATACTATAACTAAGTTACTATAACTATATACTAACTACTATACTATAACTAGTAACTATAACTATATACTAACTACTACACTATAACTAAGTAACTATAACTATATACTAACTACTATACTATAACTAAGTTACTATAACTATATACTAACTACTATACTATAACGAGTAACTATAACTATATACTAACTACTATACTATAACTAGTTACTATAACTATATACTAACTACTATACTATAACTATTAACTATAACTATATACTAACTACTATACTATAACTAGTTACTATAACTATATACTAACTACTATACTATAACTAGTATCTATAACTATATAATAACTACTATACTATAACTAAGTAACTATAACTATATACTAACTACTATTCTATAACTAGTAACTATAACTATATACTAACTACTATACTATAACTAGTATCTATAACTATATAATAACTACTATACTATAACTAAGTAACTATAACTATATACTAACTACTACACTATAACTAAGTAACTATAACTATATACTAACTACTATACTATAACTAAGTTACTATAACTATATACTAACTACTATACTATAACTAGTAACTATAACTATATACTAACTACTATACTCTAACTAGTAACTATAACTATATACTAACTACTATAC
This sequence comes from Lepturacanthus savala, assembly GCA_030544235.1. Lineage (NCBI taxonomy): Eukaryota > Metazoa > Chordata > Actinopteri > Scombriformes > Trichiuridae > Lepturacanthus > Lepturacanthus savala. The sequence continues at coordinate 31,706,526 of CM060484.1, forward strand.
TATATCTACGTTACTATAACTATATACTAACTACTATACTATAACTAGTAACTATAACTATATACTAACTACTATACTATAACTAGTAACTATAACTATACACTAACTACTATACTATAACTACTTACTATAACTATATACTAACTACTATACTATAACTAGTAACTATTACTATATACTAACTACTATACTATAACTAGTAACTATAACTATATACTAAGTACTATACTATAACTAGTTACTATAACTATATACTAACTACTATACTATAACTATTAACTATAACTATATACTAACTACTATACTATAACTAGTAACTATAACTATATACTAACTACTATACTATAACTAGTTACTATAACTATATACTAACTACTATACTATAACTAAGTTACTATAACTATATACTAACTACTATACTATAACTAGTTACTATAACTATATACTAACTACTATACTATAACTAAGTTACTATAACTATATACTAACTACTATACTATAACTAAGTTACTATAACTATATACTAACTACTATACTATAACTAAGTTACTATAACTATATACTAACTACTATACTATAACTAAGTTACTATAACTATATACTAACTACTATACTATAACTAAGTTACTATAACTATATACTAACTACTATACTATAACTAAGTTACTATAACTATTAGGGGTGTGACAAGATCTTGCGAGATGTGATTTGATGAGTTTGCTCGTCGCGTTAAAATTCTGTCTTGCGTGATTTATCCAGCAAGCAGCCAGAATGACGGAAAACACAGCTATTTCTATTGACGACGCCCCGCTGCTTTTAAAACGTTTGTTTGGCAGCAGCTTTTATAACATTTTATTTTAGTTTCAATTTGTAGAGGAAGAAGTTCATTAAAAGGAAGAAGTTCATTAAAAGTTAACGTTACAGAGTTATAAAATCCATGTGCAACTCAGTTAAACAAGTCTGTTGTCCAGGCATTCATAAAATTTGTAATTTTTTCTTAAAATCTTGTCTCGTCTCGATGTCGTGAACCCAATCTCGGGTCTCGTCTCGTGAGCTGAGTGTCTCATCACACCCCCAGTAACTATAATTATATACTAACTACTATAGTATAACTAGAGACCAACTAGAGGCTCAGATGAACTTTGAACTTTGAGCATATGAAGACAGTCTGGTCTTTACATGTTGGTCATTTCCAGCGTTGCTGCTCACTTCAACCACTGACCAGTGACCCACAGCATCTGAATCAGCTCCTGTGTTGAACAGCCTTAGTTGGACCTCCATGTGTCTTCTTTTAAACTCACTTTAACAAACCACCAGGTAGAATGTACCTGCTATCTCTGCTGCAGGGGATGGAAATGGTTTGATGGGAATTCATGACAACAGGTGTTAAAGGGTTAAACGTTTGCTCCGTTGACAAGCAGCTAGAACAGATTCCATCCTTTATCATTAGAATCCATTTTATTGAGTGTTTACACATGAATAATTGGAGATTCCTCAGAGTGAGGAGTCGCCTCCTCCTGCTCCTGGTTGAGGAGCTTCAGTCGAGCAGCAGGAGCTGAAGGTTCTGTCATGTCGACAGACAGAGAACAGACAGAGTGTGAATAAAGCAGCAGATCAGAGGCAGCAGGATGGTTTTGTGTGTTTGTCACGCTGAAACGACGTTTTAGCACCAAAAGCCACAAAATCCGACAAGCGTGGCCGAGCCAGACAGAAATAATTTGTGTTGGAGTCAGATTTGCGTTTGAATCAAAGTGCTGAGTGGAGGAGATGCAGCAGAGCTGTGTAAATAGATGCACCTCATGTATGATTTAATCAGCTGATGCTGTGATTTACTGGAAACACCTTTAATTCCCAGATGATGGTTTTCAGACATTGAGTTACAGCACAGCATCTCTTTAACATGAAATAATACTGAGTACATTTACTGGAGTACTACTTCACTATAATTCTACGACTAATCTGACAGCTGCAGTTACTTTTAGATTATTCACATTATCAATTTAATAAACTAGTATCTATATTCTATTAAATTCTTTCTTTTTTTAATCTGCACTTTGTACCAAATATTATGATGATTTTACTATTAATCTACGCCAAGTTCCTCAAACTAGCTCCACATTGATCAAATAAAACATTAAAATCCTCTCACTGTTTAGTGATTAAATGAAGTGGAATAATATTTACTATAATAATATAAATATCTGTATAATCAGGACTTCTACTGATAATATTTCTCTACTTTTGCTGAATTAACATCAACTTCATGCATAGAGTTGATGGCAGCAACTGTGCTGTTTGTCTGTAAAGTATGACACGTTACTAATCAATGGTTATTGATCCGGTTTATTGATCGTCTTTATTGATCCTGTGAAGACACTCATTCTGTTTGATAAATACACAGGCATTAGCAACTAAAAGATATGATTCAGTCCCACAGGACATGACATATGGGTCTGATGATGGTTCTGGTGGTGGCATAGCTCCGCCCAATTGTTTGATCATAGCTCTGCCCCATTGACAGATCAAAGCCCCACCCCATTGACAGATCATAGCTCCGCCCCATTGATAGATCATAGCTCTGCCCTATTGATAGATAATAGTTCCGCCCCATCGTTAAATCATAGCTCCACATTATTGATAGATCTTAGCTCTGCCCCATCATTAGGTCTTAGCTCCGCCCTAGTGACAGATCATAGCTCCGCCCCATCATTAGAACACAGCTCCGCCCCTTTGATAGATATTAGCTCCGCCCCCATTGGTAGATCATAGCTCTGTCCCCATCATTAGATCATAGATCTGCCCCATTGATAGATCATAGCTCCGCTCCATTGATAGATCATAGTTCCACCCCATTGATAGATCTTAGCTCCGCCCCCATTGTTAGATCATAGCTCCGTCCCCATCATTAGATCATAGCTCTGCTCCATTGATAGATCATAGTTCCGCCCCATTGATAGATCATAGCTCCGCCCCATTGATAGACCTTAGCTCCGCCCAGTTAAGTTACTTTTTATCGTTCTGAGGAATAAAGAGGCATTCGCTGCCTTTATTGGATCGTAAATATTTAAAAAGACCTTCCGCCTGTTCTTCTGTGTGAAGCGTTGAGCAGCTGAGGCCATGTTGGCTAACGTGTCTCTGTGTGACATCACACCTGCTCTTCACTCATACGTCAGTGTGTTGGTGTCCATGTTGTAGAGAAGGACCTGAGGACGGAGCCTGGAGCTGAAGCTGCTAAATGAGGACACTTTAAATCCAAAGGCAGCAGGTCAAGAGCAGAGTCTATTTTCAATCTGAACATGGGAAACGGGTCCAAGTCTCTGCTATAACTCACAGCAAGGACACGTAATGCTGCTGCTCAGCAAAACACACATCTGGCTGTGTGTGTGTGTGTGTGTGTGTGTGTGGCTCCACCCCCTATGCACCACTCTCCACCTCCTATAGACAACCTTCTCTCTCACAACACCTACCGTAAATTCTGGACGACAGGGCCACCTGATTAAAAGCTACATATTATTATCTATTATCTATTTAGTAATAGTACAAGCCGCCGGATTATAAACTGCGACGCAGGCTCCTTCACATCCATGTCCATTTCTTAGATTTAAACAAATAAAACACTGTGTTATTCTTCTTATGCTGTGTTCAGATATTACAGGTGAGGTTTTTAAAAACATTTTTATTTAATCTGCTTCGTAACATCAACAGATGAATTCCATACTTACATTACTTTAACACTGTTACTCTGAAATACAGCACATGTTTATATCACAGCTACGTTGTTTTCTGTTGATGGTGTTTTTTATTCAACAGTAAATAAACAGTATTCTAGATTCTTCTAATAACTTTTAACTTAATAACTTAACTTATAACATACATAACAAACATATAACTTATAACATGTACCGCATACCGCATCATACAAGAAACAGTGTGTGTGTGTGTGTGTGTGTGTGTGTGTGTGTGTGTGTGTGTGTGTGTGCATCTGATTTGTTTGATTTCTAGGATATGGAGGTGATGATACTGACACATCTGTCTATACAGTGTACATATGGAAATAATAATAACAACAATAATAATAATATAAATACCACCCCTTTGTATATTTGCATTTATTTATTTATTTATTCATTGACTGATTGTCTGAAGTTTAACTGTCACAGAAACAGCAGTTTCAGCCATTTTAACCCAGAGTCCATAGCAACCACCATAGCAACCACCATAGCATGGGTAGACATCATGCAGCCTGAATATGTTGATGTATTTTTTTTTTTATTTCTGGAGCGAAGCAGCAGTTTGAAAATCAAAGAACATTGACAGGAGGAGAAAAGACTATGTTCCTCCTCCTGCTCCTCCTACTCCCCCTGCTGCTCCTCCTTCTCCTCCTCCTGTTCCTCCTCCTGCTGTTCCTTGTCCTCCTGCTGCTCCTCCTCCTCCTCCTACTCCCCCTGCTGCTCCTCCTACTCCTCCTGCTCCTCCTCCTGCTGCTTCTCCTCCTCCTTCTCCTGCTCCTCCTCCTGCGGCTCCTCCTCCTGCTGCTCCTCCTGCTGCTCCTCCTGCTGCTCCTCCTCCTCCTCCTGCTCCTCCTCCTCCTGTTCCTCCTCCTGCTCCTCCTTCTACTCCTCACCTGGACACCATCAGTCAGGTTTTATTGTTTTTTATTTCCTGATGAAGTTAATCAGCCTCTGGTGCTGATGTTTAATTGATCTGAATCACAGCTCAGGAACCTTTAACATTCACAGCAGGATGATTACTTTATGATACACACACACACACACACACACACACACACCATTCACTATATTCACTGTAAAATAGTTATATAATGATCAGGAACACTAACATTTTAATGACTCAGATGTTTTTATCTCCATGAGGAGCAGGTCAACCAACTCAACCAAACAACAACTACACAACCAAACAACTCAACCAAACAACAACTACACAACCAAACAACTCAACCAAACAACTACACAACCAAACAACTCAACCAAACAACAACTACACAACCAAACAACTCAACCAAACAACAACTACACAACCAATCAACTCAACCAAACAACAACTCAAATAAAAAACTACTCAACTAAACAACAACTCAAGTAAAAAACTACTCAGCCTTTTTCACAAAAAAGTATTTTTCAGTCTGAAATTAATTCAGTTTATCTTAATTAGTGTAATCAACACACGCACACACACACACACACACACACACACATACACACACACACACACACACACACACACACACACACACACACACACACACACACATACACACACACTCAGATATATCACATCTCCTTGTCCATCTCCACGTTTCCTGTCATTAATCATGAATTGATCATTGATTATCAGTAATAGATGTGGTGCAGTAATCCAGGTGAATATAATAATAAAAATAATTATTATATATAATAATATCATATAATAATAATAATAATAGAATCATCCATCTCCAACGTCCATCTCTGATCTAATTGGTGCTGACCAACCATAGGATTTAATTAATTATTTAATTATCATACAGTGACGGTTGAGCCATGTTGGTGCAATGAAGGTCAGGGCTGACTACCAGCTGTAGTGAATGCAGCCTTCTGATTGGTTGGTTCTATTGATTAATTTAGAGAAGTGAACAGGCTGAAGCTGCCGCTTATATATACATATGTATATATATATACATATGTATATATATATACATATGTATATATATATATATATACATATGTATATATATATATATATATATATATATATATATATATATATATATATATATATATATATATATATATAAGTTAGTGCTCATTAGTGCTGTCAGTCGATTAAAAAATAATCAAATTAATTACAGGACTTTGTAATTAATTGATCAAATTAATCACATTTTAATGTCATATCTGCTAAAGGTCTCATGATAAAGAATTAGAATTCTAGGATATTAATAAATTGTAGTGATGACTAATCAATTGAATACAGTAAGAAGAGAAGATCTGAAATCCAATGTTTTATTGGTGAACTGTGCTTCATGAATTAAATCCAAAAGTAAAGGTCCAGCACATTAAACCAGTCAGACCAGGTGCATTATTCAGAAATGTAAAACAAATACACAGATTCAGTTAAATAAATAAAATTCTGAAATAAAATAAGGCTGTCTCAAACAGGCACTAAGCTCAATATAGCAATTGCTGATAACGTGACCACGTGTCCATCAGCCAATCAGAAACGCATTTATTGAGCTTGCCTCGCGTTGCATAGCAACCAGAAACGCTCAGACTTGTTGCTCCGTGTCAAACGACACAGACAGACACTGAAACAGCGTAATTACACTGAAACCAGCGCTGGAATTGTTGCAGCTTTAATGTAACTAATGTGACTTTAGTTCATCGTTTTCTTTATTTAACATGGATGCTGACAGGAAGCTTCTTCTCCTTTTTTAATGGAACACTGTTCCTGTCGTTTTCACCCCTGAGCTCACCACCGTTGATACTTAATAATTAATTAATTGCGTTAAATTTTTTGCGTTAAATTGCGGCGTAATTAATTAATCAAATTAACGCGTTAAAATGACAGCTCTAATATATATATATATATATATATATATATATATATATATATATATATATATATATATATATATATATATACAGGTGATGTATCCAGCAGCTTTATCAGTATCTGTAGCTGTAGATAGCGGTTAGCTGTTAGCTGTTAGCGTCCCCTGGGTGTACCTGTCTCCTGCTGAAGGCTTCATTCTCCTCTCATCTCCTCCTCTCTGGGAGTTAGAATACCAATCAGGAGGACAAGCCTCCCATTCTCAGGACTTTGTAGAATAAAGAGACGTTTAGTCCAGCAGGGAGACGGCATCGATCCACGGAGCTGGAGACGGGACCTGAATGGAGGATGAACCCCCTGAATGGACCAGAATGAATAAGCCTGTTTAAAGAGGATGGAGAAAACAAGCGCCCCTTGTCCTTAGGTGATTTCCTGCTCCCCAGCTCACTCAGGCTGAACCTGATCCAGTCTGCTAATCCACCACAGGCTGAAGGAGGGAAGGGTTCAGCTCAATGGGATAACGACAACTACTCCTGGTCTCAGAGAAAACACCAGCTCAGTGTCTCAGAGGAAACACCAGTTCAGTGTCTCAGAGGAAACACCAGCTCAGTGTCTCAGAGGAAACACCAATTTAGTGTCTCAGAGGAAACACCAACTCAGTGTCTCAGAGGAAACACCAGCTCAGTGTCTCAGAGGAAACACCAGCTCAGTGTCTCAGAGGAAACACCAGCTCAGTGTCTCAGAGGAAACACAAACTCATTGTCTCAGAGGAAACACCAGCTCAGTGTCTCAGAGGAAACACCAACTCAGTGTCTAAGAGGAAACACCAGCTCAGTGTCTCAGAGGAAACACCAGCTCAGTGTCTCAGAGGAAACACAAACTCATTGTCTCAGAGGAAACACCAGCTCAGTGTCTCAGAGGAAACACCAACTCAGTGTCTCAGGGGAAACATCAAATCAGTACCTTAGAGGAAACACCAGCTCAGTGTCTCAGAGGAAACGCCAGCTCAGTGTCTCAGAGGAAACACCAGCTCAGTGTCTCAGAGGAAACACCAGCTCAGTGTCTCAGAGGAAACACAAACTCATTGTCTCAGAGGAAACACCAGCTCAGTGTCTCAGAGGAAACACCAACTCAGTGTCTAAGAGGAAACACCAGCTCAGTGTCTCAGAGGAAACACCAGCTCAGTGTCTCAGAGGAAACACAAACTCATTGTCTCAGAGGAAACACCAGCTCAGTGTCTCAGAGGAAACACCAGCTCAGTGTCTCAGAGGGAACACCAGCTCAGTGTCTCAGAGGAAACACCAACTCAGTGTCTCAGAGGGAACACCAGCTCAGTGTCTCAGAGGAAACACCAGCTCAGTGTCTCAGAGGAAACACCAACTCAGTGTCTCAGAGGGAACACCAGCTCAGTGTCTCAGAGGAAACACAAACTCATTGTTTCAGAGGAAACACCAGCTCAGTGTCTCAGAGGAAACACCAACTCAGTGTCTCAGAGGGAACACCAGCTCAGTGTCTCAGAGGAAACACAAACTCATTGTTTCAGAGGAAACACCAGCTCAGTGTCTCAGAGGAAACACCAACTCAGTGTCTCAGAGGAAACACCAGCTCAGTGTCTCAGAGGAAACACCAACTCAGTGTCTCAAAGGAAACACCAACTCAGTGTCTCAGAGACACCAGCTCAGTGTCTCCAGTCAACTGATTAACTGCCAACACTGAGCTGATTCACTGACTGCTTCCCTCCACCAGTTAAACTGTATTTTTCTTTCTCCTGATGACTGACAAAACATCTGAGTTAACACCCTAAGTTACCTCATTAATCCTGAGTTACCACGTTAGTCCTGAATTACCTCATTAATCCTGAGTTACCACGTTAGTCCTGAGTTACCTCATTAATCCTGAGTTACCACGTTAGTCCTGAGTTACTTTGTTAGTCCTGAGTTACCTCGTTAATCCTGAGTTACCTTGTTAGTCCCGAGTTACTTCATTAGTCCTGAGATACCTCGTTAGTCTTGAGTTACCTCATTAATCCTGAGTTACCTCATTAGTCCTGAGTTACTTTGTTAGTACTGAGTTACCTCATTAGTCCTGAGTTACTTCATTAGTCCTGAGTTACTTCGTTAGTCCTGAGTTACTTTTTTAGTCGTGAGTTACCTCGTTAGTCCCGAGTTACTTCATTAGTCCTGAGATACCTCGTTAGTCCTGAGTTACCTCATTAATCCTGAGTTACCTCATTAGTCCTGAGTTACCTCATTAGTCCTGAGTTACCTCATTAATCCTGAGTTACATCGTTAGTCCTGAGTTACATTGTTAGTCCTGAGTTACCTCGTTAATCCTGAGTTACCTCATTAGTCCTGAGTTACCTCGTTAGTCCTGAGTTACCTCATTAATCCTGAGTTACCTCATTAGTCCTGAGTTACCTCATTAGTCCTGAGTTACCTCATTAATCCTGAGTTACCTCGTTAGACCAGTTACCTCGTTAGTCCTGAGTTACCTCGTTAGTCCTGAGTTACCTCGTTAGTCCTGAGTTACCTCAATAGTCCCGAGTTACCTCATTAGTCCTGAGTTACCTCGTTAGTCCTGAGTTACCTCGTTAGTCCTGAGTTACCTCAATAGTCCTGAGTTACCTCATTAATCCTGAGTTACCTCATTAATCCTGAGTTACCTCGTTAGTCCTGAGTTACCTCGTTAATCATGAGTTACCTCATTAGTCCTGAGTTACCTCATTAGTCCTGAGTTACCTCAATAGTCCTGAGTTACCTCATTAATCCTGAGTTACCTCATTAATCCTGAGTTACCTCGTTAGTCCTGAGTTACCTCAATAGTCCTGAGTTACCTCATTAATCCTGAGTTACCTCATTAATCCTGAGTTACCTCAATAGTCCTGAGTTACCTCATTAGTCCTGAGTTACCTCGTTAGTCCTGAGTTACCTCCTTAATCATGAGTTACCTCATTAGCCCTGAGTTACCTCATTAGTCCTGAGTTACCTCATTAGTCCTGAGTTACCTCATTAATCCTGAGTTACCTCGTTAGTCCTGAGTTACCTCATTAGTCCTGAGTCACCTCATTAGTCCTGAGTTACCTCGTTAATCCTACCTCGTTAGTCCTGATAAATGAACCATTATAAAAAAGTGGTTATATTTAATCCTGAATTACCTTGTTAGTCCTGACCTATGTCGTTAGTCCTGAGTTACCTCGTTAGTCCTGAGTTACCTCATTAGTCCTGAGTTACCTCATTAATCCTGAGTTACCTCGTTAGACCAGTTACCTCGTTAGTCCTGAGTTACCTCGTTAGTCCTGAGTTACCTCAATAGTCCCGAGTTACCTCATTAGTCCTGAGTTACCTCGTTAGTCCTGAGTTACCTCGTTAGTCCTGAGTTACCTCAATAGTCCTGAGTTACCTCATTAATCCTGAGTTACCTCATTAATCCTGAGTTACCTCGTTAGTCCTGAGTTACCTCGTTAATCATGAGTTACCTCATTAGTCCTGAGTTACTTCAATAGTCCTGAGTTACCTCATTAATCCTGAGTTACCTCGTTAGTCCTGAGTTACCTCAATAGTCCTGAGTTACCTCATTAATCCTGAGTTACCTCATTAATCCTGAGTTACCTCGTTAGTCCTGAGTTACCTCAATAGTCCTGAGTTACCTCATTAATCCTGAGTTACCTCATTAATCCTGAGTTACCTCGATAGTCCTGAGTTACCTCGTTAGTCCTGAGTTACCTCGTTAGTCCTGAGTTACCTCCTTAATCATGAGTTACCTCATTAGTCCTGAGTTACCTCATTAGCCCTGAGTTACCTCATTAATCCTACCTCATTAGTCCTGATAAATGAACCATTATAAAGAAGTGGTTATATTTGTTTAGATATTTTAATTCACTGACATGCATTGTTGTTTTCCTAATATGAACACACACACACACACACACACACACTCCCTGTCTGCAGAAACAGCTTCTATCAGATTAGCGTATTTAATGAGAATAATCAGCCTAAAACAGGCTGAGCTCTAATTATAATTAGTTCTACTGATTCTAATGATCTTTAGTAGGTGAAGTGCTGTTTCAATTATCACACAATCAGTTTAAAGCGTCATGAGAAACTGACTCATTTCAACCATAATGTGACAAAATCTCTTCAGTCTGAGGCTGTGATCGTTTTAACTTTGGAAATCAAGTAGTTCATCATCTATTAAACAGGGAGATTAGGTCCATTAAATTCTGCTGCTCTTTATGATGTGTTATTGTCTAATAATCCATGAAAGGAGGAGGATTTTTTGCATAGAGCAGCATTTGATGGTAGCTGCTGCTTCCCTGTGGCTACAGGCCAAAGTTCTTAAATTACTGATGAGAATCGTTTCCTTATCAGTAACTAAGAGACCGGAGTGAAGAATAATGTTCCAGCTGCTGCTGGATGAGACTCTTTATTTCTCTGTTGATACAGAGCTCTTCACTTTAATGTTGATGCTGCTCTTACTGCAGCGTTTTCCTCCAATCAAACTTCTGCTGGAAACAATCCTGTGATGCTGCTGAATATTTGAATGGGAGGAATGTCCCTGTCCATGTGCTGCTCCTTCCTCCTCCTCCTTCCTCCTCCTCCTTCCTCCTCCTCCTTCCTCCTCCTCCTTCCGCCACATTAGACTCAGTGATAATATGTGTTAACATGTTAAAGATGGAACCAGAGGTTTGAACCTCATCTAATTCACATTTAACCTCTAAACTTCTACAGGATTCAATGAAAATGATCCAGTATTTCATTAAAGATCAAAGATTAGAATCTTGAATCAGAATTCAGTTTGTTCTTTCTGCATTAATCATCTCACATTTATCTGCTGACCCTTTGGAGGGACCAGACCCGTAGGTTGGGAACCACTGGACTCAACCAGCTGTTTATAAAGTAGATGAATGTATTTTAATGCAGGACTGTGAGAGACATGGACTTTTCTGCTGACTTCAGCTGATTGTTATAACAGAGATTATTGAAGTTTCAGACATATATTATATATATATATATATATATATATATATATATATATATATATATATATATATATATATATATATATTTATTTATTTATTTATTTATATGTCTATGCATATATGTTTTTGTCGTATTGAAATAAACAGAGAATATAAAATATTGTTGTTTCAATGCAGGGGCTGATATTAACGTGACGTGTTTGTTTAACAGGCTGGTGTTTAGCGTTAAAATGTCGTTTTATGATATAAAATCAACAAGGAGCTGCACTGAGATCTTATTCTGTGTTTGAGGGAAACATTTTGTACCACATTATTTTTAACAATTCATGAAGCTGTGAGTCAATAGTTGCAGAGAATGTGCAGCAGCTAATTGACACCGCTGGGTAAAGGAAGGAGAGTTTTACACATTAGAGGCCGAGTGTCATAACATATCAGAAGCAGCCTGTCAGCACAGCAATTAGAGCAGGAAAGAAGCAACAGAAAGACCCAAACCCTCAGGGACACAAGGTTAGAATGTGAGAAATAAACACACATCACGTCTCAGACAAACGACAGCCACCATTAACCTGCTGCTGACTTCCTGTTCCTGTGTGATGTCACAGCTGTGCCTCTTCTCTCCTCAGGTCTCCACCTAATGGAGCGAGAATGAGCAGCGAGCGGCTGAGGATAAAGCATGAACTGGAGGTTTACTGAGGTCGCCTGCTTCCTGTTTATATGGGCCCATATAACAGTTGAGAGTTCGCGCTCCGACCCGTCGGCCACCGAGCAACATGTCAGCAAACAGCATGACTGGCTCATCTCGGACCGCGGACCCTTCCACCACCAGCGCAGCTACCTGGCCTTTGTGGACAGATTCCGCCAGGGATTCACGACCAGATATAAAATTTATAGGTGAGTTATTCTCAGTGGTTTTATTCTGAGCTGCAGCTGCTGCTGAGTGTGCAGCTTTTATTTTTACATGAGGTCTCACTCTGCTCAGATTCCTGCAGCTGCTGCTGATGTGGAGGCTTTTCTCAGCTTCTGTGTGAGTGACGCGCTGCATATGAATATTAATGAAGCTGCAGACTTTAGATTATTTCATATCATAAAAGAGATGAAACTAAATAAATGTCGATCTGCTCCTTTTACACTTTGATCAGAAAATCAAACACACACAAACAATATTCAGTTTTCACTGCATGAATTACACCAAACACTTCATCGTTCAGTTTTAGCTCCTCATGTTATTTATTGTTTTAACCAGCATTTAATTCTATAAATGCACATTATAACAACATTAATTAGGACATTAATTACACTCAGTGGAAGTTTTAACAGCTGCAGAAAACAACTATTTATGATTATTTTACAGCTTCAAATGAAAACTGGAAAATGTGTGTGTGTGTGTGTGTGTGTGTGTGTGTGTGTGTGTGTGTGTGTGTGTGTGTGTGTGTGTGTGTGTGTGTGTGTGTGTGTGTGTGTGTGTGTGTGTGTGTGTGTGTGTGTGTGTGTGTATCTGTGTGTGTGTGTGTGTGTGTGTGTGTGTGTGTGTGTGTGTGAGTGACTCCAGGTTTCAGTGATTCATTTTCACACGAAATGTTTTAATGTTCTTGATGCAATGAAAACTCAAAGGTCAAGATGTTGTTGTTGCTATTCAGATTTTAATGGCCCTGATATCTGGGAGTTATTTTACCAGTAAACTTCATCAGTTCTTCACCAGGTCTTCATCAGGTCTTCATCAGTTCTTCATCAGGTCTTCATCAGTTCTTCATCAGGTCTTCATCAGGTCTTCATCAGTTCTTCATCAGGTCTTCATCAGTTCTTCATCAGGTCTTCACCAGGTCTTCATCAGGTCAACCATCTAATGTCTGACATCAACGTGTTTTTATTTCCTAAACTCTCAGCTTGTTTCTACCTGAGTCACAACAGATTTAAATCAGACGATCAGAACAAGTTTCTCCAGAATCTGGAGACATTTTGTACATATTTTGATATCTTTGTAGATTTTTTATATATTATTTGCAGATATTTTCTAGTTTTTAGTTTCAGATAATCAGACCTAATCGCAGCCTCCTCCTGGATGTAATAGCAGGTTATTTTACAGTGGTTGAACAGAGACTTACAGAGTTTGTGTCTGGTGTGCAGTGCAGTGAACTGTGTGACTGTGTTAGTGAACTAAATGAAAAATGCTTCGGAGCATGAACAGCGTCTTTGGTAAATAATCACATCCAGTTGGAGGATGTGAGGAGGAGGTGTGAAACGCTCCCGGAGGAGCGGGTGTGAACCGTCGGAGGATTTCCGTCCGACCTGGAGCAGCATTTAATCTGGATGATTTGTAGGAAATCAGCGACATCAGCTGGGTCCGTGTTCTGGGGGATTGGATCCACGCAGACCCGCTCCTCCTCCGCTCCTGATTGTTCGGCTCTAACGGCGACGAGGACTGAATCGCTTTGTAAATTTCCCCAGAGACTCGCCTGCCTGCACGATTTAGTGCTAGAAAGTGGTTGAATCAGATTTGCAGAGAGACAAAAGCATCTATTGGTCCTGCTGCTATCAGCAGAGATTACCCAGCGGGGACAGAGACGACCTGATCAGCAACAAACAGATCGGCCTTCAACAACAGCCACTCCATCCACAGCCTGAGTCACAGGGTCGGGAACATGAACCTCTATAGACTGCAGTTAAAGAAGCTACAGGGAGCCGTGATACTTCTGTACAGACGATGATGCTAATTAACACACATGAAGCAAAGCACTGATCCATCCACCCAAACCTCCTCATGCTGCTGGAGCGGCTGAATGTCTGGAAGGAGGATTCTACCTCAGAAAAACACCAGTTATAGACGATCAATAATCACTATTAATGTATAATATCAGTTATAGACGATCAATAATCACTATTAATGTATAATATCAGTTATAGATTATCAATAATCACTATTAATGTATAATATCAGTTATAGATTATCAATAATCACTATTAATGTATAATATCAGTTATAGATTATCAATAATCACTATTAATGTATAATATCAGTTATAGAAAATCAATAATCACTATTAATGTATAATATCAGTTATAGATTATCAATAATCACTATTAATGTATAATATCAGCTATAGATTATCAATAATCACTATTAATGTATAATATCAGCTATAGATGATCAATAATCACTATTAATGTATAATATCAGTTATAGATGATCAATAATCACTATTAATGTATAATATCAGTTATAGATGATCAATAATCACTATTAATGTATAATATCAGTTATAGATGATCAATAATCACTATTAATGTATAATATCAGTTATAGATGATCAATAATCACTATTAATGTATAATATCAGTTATAGATGATCAATAATCACTATTAATGTATAATATCAGTTATAGATGATCAATAATCACAATTAACGTATAATATCAGTTATAGATGATCAATAATCACTATTAATGTATAATATCAGTTATAGATGATCAATAATCACTATTAATGTATAATATCAGTTATAGATGATCAATATCACTATTAATGTATAATATCAGTTATAGATGATCAATATCACTATTAATGTATAATATCAGTTATAGATGATCAATAATCACTAATTAATCTCATTTGTATCTGTTCTAAATGGATCTTAAAGGGATGTTTGATATTTTTCTAGTTTTTAACTCTTTTAATAATCAGCTTCATGTTATTGATTCTTAGAGGCTTTAACATTCATTTAACTCTAAAATCCATAATTAGAATTCAAATGTTTTTATTAAGGTCAAAAATGGAAAAGGATCAACCTGAAAATCCACAAACACGTGTTGTAGATGTTACAGAAAAGTGATAAATCCCTTAAAATAAGTCGTAAAGCACTTGTTCCCAGGACTGTAAATGTAGCTCGTATTTCATATTTAATCATTTAATTTGAATAAAAACATCTGGAACCAGAGAAATTAAACATGATTCTTCTCGTTTCTTCGCATTAACTTTTTTTTCTTCAAACATTCACTAAAAGAAAATCAAACCAAGCACAATTCATCTAAAATGGAATGAAACTGTTTTACACTAGTAAATGTATTAATGTTGACAGGCCACCAGGAATTAATCCAATAATGTGACACAACAAATCCAATAATGTGATTTTTAATCACCAGCGTGGCCTCAGATAGTTTCTGACACTCATTTATCCTGATGAGTAAGAAAAAAGAGGAAAAAATGTTCTAAAACAATCAAACAAACAGGACCAGCCTGGACCATCCAGGACCCTCCATGACCCACCAGGACCAGCCTGGACCATCCAGGACCCACCAGGACCAGCCTGAACCATCCAGGACCCTCCAGGACCATCCGGGACCCCGTGTTCCAGCTAGACTCTGGTCTGGTCTGGTCTGTTTCAGGCCATCATGTTCTCTGCTTTGTTCACTGAGCTTCTTCTGAAAATCCAATATAAATGCAAATGTGGCAGCATTAATGCATTTTAAAGGCGTCAGATCAGCGTAGCAGCGGAATCAAAGCAGCAGGACGGAGGTTGTTATTTAGAATCCAGTATTTATGGAAATACACGCCTCTGATTGATCAGCACGTGTTGGAGCTGCTGTCAGAGTTCAACAAATAATACACAGAAATTAAATTAGGACTATTGTCCCTGGAAAAACACGCGTCATTCGGCAGCTTTATTTGAGTCCTTGTTGACGGAGTCTGTTTAAAACACTCTGAACTCTGAGGAAACGGCCACGCACACTCAATTAAAAAGGGAAATTGAGTCATTGTGAGTTTTACTGCAGATAATTCAAAGCTGAGCAGTAATATCTGTTATCACTGCACTAACTTACTGACTCATTAAAACCTTTGGAGATTGCTGCACATACATATTTCAGGGAAATGGCTTCAGCTCTGCTCAGAGAACACCATGATTTCATTTGAATTTTTCTCTTTCATCGCTGGCTTCTCCGCCCGTGAGACACGGAACCACAGCGTTCTGTTAGCTTCAATAATTCTAGTTTCCTGTCTCTGTTTTAAAGAACCGGAGTCTGAACGTTGATGTAACACGTTGATTTTACAGTTTCAACAACCAATGAAACGTTGACTTCATGTCCTGGAACAGAACGTCTTGTTAACATCTCATCTTCTATACCTGCTTATTCCTCATTAGGGTCACATGGTCTGCTGGAGCCAATCCCAGCACGTTACAGCGAGAGGCAGGATACACCCCAGATGGTCTCCAGCCAATCGTGGGGCACACACACCATTCACTCACACACTCACACCTATGGACAACTTAGAGTCTCCAATTAACCTGGACCAGGACTAGAACCTGGACCAGGACTAGAACCTGGAGAAAACCCACCAGACACAGAGAGAACATGCAAACTCCACACAGAAAGGTCCCAGACCCAGGACCAAGGAGGTCTTGAACCTGGACCTTCTTGCTGTGAGGCAGCAGCTCTAACCACTGCTCCACCGTGTCGCCCTCTGTTTCAGAAAAAAAAAGTCTGT
Source organism: Lepturacanthus savala (assembly GCA_030544235.1). NCBI lineage: Eukaryota > Metazoa > Chordata > Actinopteri > Scombriformes > Trichiuridae > Lepturacanthus > Lepturacanthus savala. The sequence goes on from CM060484.1 coordinate 31,723,532, forward strand.
TTCAACATGTAGGGAACATTATATTAAATATTATAGAGGAATATACACTTTCAATAAACACTGAATAATAAATATTCAATAAATATTCAATAAATGTTCCCAGAACCAACAACAGCTGCTGGTTGAAGCTAAAACTCTGATCCTTGAACCAAACATAGATTATTTTCTTTTCATGTTGATCACAACACTTCAAATTAATTAGATAATGAAATAATCGTCCTGTTGTTGTAAATGAGACTTTTGTAGTTAAGGATCACAGCTTTTATATCAAATACAGAAAAAAATCTGCACTGAACTCCACTTTAATTCCATTTCTGTCATGAAACTTCATCATAGTTTGATTTTATTAATATTTATAATGTTTGGATCAAACGTTTCCGTCCAATCAGCTGCTTTTACATATTTATGTTTCATTTCGGCATCAAATTCATAAACATTTACAGCATTAAGGGGTGTTCACACCAGACTCAACTGACAAGATTTTTTTCGCGGGATGGATGCGATTTTGTTGTGGACAAATTTTAATTTGTCGCTGTTTTGCGAAAATTCGCCAGATTGCGTCATCGTGTCCCCGCCTGTTTAGTTTCCTTTCATCATCCGTGTGTGTGGTCACCACTGTCACTGCGTTGTCCAGCTCTGAAGCTCCGCCCTCATTTCTGGGTAATGATCCCTCTGGAGGTGCACAGAGCTCGGCTGGTTTCAACGTTTCCTACCGGAGCTCCGCCTGGACAACGCAGCATCCAAGTCTGTTGAAAAGCAAAAGACTGGCGCTAAGTGAATTTCTCGTTGTCATGGAGACGTGGAGCGAATCTCAACGCTGATTGGTTGTTGCGTTACGTCATCCTGCGAATTCGCCTGAAAAGTTCAATATTTTCAACTCGACGCGACGGGAGAATTTCGCGTTGCGAAGCGCGATTTTTCGCCACTTCGTGTCCATTGCATCACACAGTGAAAATTTGCATCTTCCCATTGACTTAACATTGACTCACACTGTCGCACAAATTTCTGTGCTTTGTGAACACCTCTTTAAAGTTTCATTTCAACACTGATCAGGAACTGTTGGGAACTACTGCTGTTTTTTCTGTTTTCCTGTTGTTTTTCTATGTTTTTCTGTTCTTTTTCTATGTTTTTCCTGTGTTTTTCTGTTGTTTTCCTGTTGTTTTTCCTGTGTTTTTCTGTTGTTTTTCTGTTGTTTTTCCTGTTATTCCTGTTGTTTTTCTATTTTTCCTGTGTTTTTCTGTTGTTTTTCTGTTGTTTTTTTCTGTTTTTCAGTTTTTTTCTGTTTTCCTGTGTTTTTCTGTTGTTTTTCCTGTTATTCCTGTTGTTTTTCTGTGTTTTACCTGTGTTTTTCCTCTGTTTTTCTGTGTTGTAACATGATGACATTCAGTCAGTCTCAGTCTGCTGAGGCTGTTTGTCGCTGCTGATCTCACCGTTTGTGTTAAACAGGAACAGGTGTAAGGTTTGTCCATCAGGAGCATCGACTGTAACTGGATCTGATGCCGTCAACAGATTCACTGAGCGGCTGCATCTGTTATTGGATTCAGCAGCTGGAGATGAACATGTCTAGCATATTCTCATTCATCTAGGTCAAAGTCTCTAATTTATAATATCACTAAATAAGCAGCTGTTGGTCTGGAACACACCACATCACATCCAAAAAGGCCTAAAATAGAAGAAGATGAACGTATGGTGTTAATGTGACCTCTTAATTTACCTGAATTCCAACCATGGAGGCATCACTTAGAACAAGATCCCTACAGAACTAGACCAGATCTCCAGTTACTGGATTTATGCCTCGACACTACATATTTCCAGTTAACAGCAAATTCTACAGACAAAAGCATGGCTGGACTATGGGCTCACCAGTGTCCTCAATTGTGGCCAATTTATTAAATGGAAAAGGCAGAGTACAAGGCCCAAACTCATATAAAGGAACATCTCCAAGCCATTGGTTTAGATATGTGGATGACACATGGGTGAAGATCTAAGCCCAAGATGTACAAGCTTCTAATGAACACATCAACTCAGTGGACAAACCTTCAAATTCACTCGAGAAGATGTCGAAGACAACCACTTCCTGTTTCTGGTTTCTATTCCCCTTGATGAAGGCAGAAACCCCCACAGACCAGACCCTCCTGTCGGACTCACCCCATCCACTGGAGCTCAGACTGGGAGATTTCATCCCTCCCAACACAGGCTGGTGGTGGACCAACCTCTACTCAGGAACATAAACATCTAAAGGAGCCTGAAGACTCCTGGAAATGAAATGAAGAAATGAAAGATCACTGGTTCCATATTCTGTTATGTTACAGCCTTATTCCAAAATGGATTCAATTCATTTTTTTCCTCAAAATTCTACACACAACACCCCATAATGACAATGTGAAAATAGTTTTGAGACTTTTGCAAATGTATTAAAAAAACAAACAAACTAAGGAACCACATGTACATAAGTATTCAACAAATATTCACAACCTTTGCTCAATACTTTGTTGATGCACCTTTGGCAGCAATTACAGCCTCACATTTTTTGGAATATGATGTCACCAGCTTGGCTCACCTATCTTTGATCTTTGGGCAGTTTTGTCCATTTATTTCAGTTTTGTCACATTGTCATTATGGGATGTTGTGACACAGTGTGTGAGACTCCCCATTCGTCCTCTTTATACTTCATATGTTGCTTGTGTATTTTAGCAGCATTTCATTTGTAATATATAGTGCAGACACATCCTATCCCAGGGTTGAGTTTGTATTTTATATTTCAGTTAAATTATTTACAACATGGATAAAACACACACAATTGATGTTAAGTTTCTGTTTTTGTATCTTGAAGGCATCACCAGTCTCTGATTGGGTAATACCAATAGTGGGGGAGTTGCATTGTGGAGGAGTCCAGGTGTTTTCCTGTTATAAACTCCCAGCAGCAGTTCAGTTGATTGTTTGGCCTCTGGCTGTGAGGATGTCATGTGAGTAGCAAGGTGTGGTTCATTTAAGTTTGATTATTTTCAGTTAAGCCGAGCAGATCTTTTTTTTTTTTTTTGTAAATATCTTTATTTTTGGTTAATGCATATTTTTGGTGGCACCTGTAAAAATAAAATCACTCTTTCTCTTGCATGGAAACTCCGAGTCTGCCTCCTAAATCTGTTCACTCTGTCCAGGTCTACCACAGGGGTGTTGTATATAGAATTTTTGTAGAATGTGGAAAAAGTGAAGCGCTGTGAATACTTTCCAGATGCACTGTATGTTATTCAAATAACTTGATGTTCCAGTTGTTTCTGTCACCAACGTATACAAGCTTTACAGAGGAAATCACCTGGACCTCAGATGACCGTAGTCCACCAGGGGTCACCTGACCCTAACCACTGTAGTCCACCGGGGGTCACCTGACCCTAACCACTGTAGTCCACCAGAAGTCACCTGACCCTAACCACTGTAGTCCACCAGGGATCACCTGACCCTAACCACTGTAGTCCACCAGGGGTTACCTGACCCTAACCACTGTAGTCCACCAGGGACCACCTGACCCTAACCACTGTAGTCCACCAGGGGTCACGTGACCCTGACCACTGTAGTCCACCAGAGGTCACCTGACCCTAACCACCGTAGTCCACCATGGACCACCTGACCCTAATGACTGTAGTCCACCAGGAGTCACCGGACCTAATGACTGTAGTTGTCCAGTTGTAAATCAGACAGGAACAGCTGGACAGCAGCAGGAATTTCTCTTCATAATAAAACTTGACCCACATCAGACGTCAGTGACCCAGAGTTTTTTTTTCTTCTTGTTTTTAGCCTAAACTCAACAGACCAGAACAAGGTGAGCTGTCAGAGCCCTGCAGCCGAGTCCATAGCAACCTCCGTAGCAACCACCGAAGCAACCTCCATAGCAACCACTGTAGCAACCACCATAGGAACCAGTAACACACACTGATCACTGGTCAGGATTATATAGGAAATACCATGGAGCACATTTCATCACACACGCACACATGTTCCTGCAATTGATGCTGCTTAGCTGTAGGTTGTAGTTTCCTAGTTTTGTAGTTGTATCGACGTGTAATTTTGTAGTTGTGTAGTTTTGTAGTCGTGTAGTTGTGTCGATGTGTAGTTTTGTAGTTGTGTAGTCTTGTAGCTGTGTAGTTTTGTAGTCCTGTAGTTGTGTAGTTTGGTGGTCGTGTAGTTTTGTAGTCATGTAGTTGTGTAGTTTTGTAGTCCTGTAGTTGTGTAGTTTTGTAGTTGTGTAGTTGTATCAACGTGTAATTTTGTAGTTGTGTAGTTTTGTAGTCGTGTAGTTGTGTCGATGTGTAGTTTTGTAGTTGTGTAGTCTTGTAGCTGTGTAGTTTTGTAGTCCTGTAGTTGTGTAGTTTGGTGGTCATGTAGTTGTGTAGTTTTGTAGTTGTGTAGTTATGTAGACCGGTAGTTTTGTAGTTGTTTAGTTTTGTAGTCGTGTAGTTTTGTAGTCGCGTAGTTTTGTATTCGCGTAGTTGTGTAGTTTTATAGTTGTGTAGTTTTGTAGTTGTCTAGTTTTGTAGTTTTGTAGTTGTGTAGTCGTGTAGTAGTGTAGTTTTGTAGTTGTGTAGTTTTGTAGTTCGGTAGTTGTGTAGTTGTGTAGTTGTGTAGTCATGTAGTTTTGTAGTTGTGTAGTTGTGTAGTCACATAGTCATGTAGTTTTGTAGTTGTGTAGTTTTGTAGTCGCATAGTTGTGTAGTTGTGTAGTTTTGTAGTCGTGTAGTTGTGTAATTTTGTAGTCATGTAGTTGTGTAGTTTTGTAGTTGTGTAGTTTTGTAGTCGTGTAGTTGTGTAGTTTTGTAGTCGTGTAGTTGTGTAATTTTGTAGTCATGTAGTTGTGTAGTTTTGTAATTGTGTAGTTTTGTGGTCACATAGTTGTGTAGTTTTGTAGTTGTGTAGTTGTGTAGTCATGTAGTTGTGTAGTTTTGTAGTCGTGTAGTTGTGTAGTTTTGTAGTTGTGTAGTCGTGTACTTTTGTAGTCATGTAGTTTTGTAGTTGTGTAGTTGTGTAGTCATGTAGTTGTGTAGTTTTGTAGTCGTGTAGTTGTGTAGTTTTGTAGTTGTGTAGTTGTATCGACGTGTAATTTTGTAGTTGTGTAGTTTTGTAGCCGTGTAGTTGTGTAGTTTTGTAGTTGTGTCGATGTGTAGTTTTGTAGTTGTGTAGTCTTGTAGTTGTGTAATTTTGTAGTCGTGTAGTTGTGTAGTTGTGTAGTCATGTAGTTGTGTAGTTTTGTAGTCGTGTAGTTGTGTAGTTTTGTAGTTGTGTAGTTGTATCGACGTGTTGTATCAACTATGTGACTGTAGTAGTCGTGTAGTTGTGTCGATGTGTAGTTTTGTAGTTGTGTAGTCTTGTAGCTGTGTAGTTTTGTAGTCCTGTAGATGTGTAGTTTGGTGGTCATGTAGTTGTGTAGTTTTGTAGTTGTGTAGTTATGTAGACCGGTAGTTTTGTAGTTTTGTAGTTGTGTAGTCGTGTAGTAGTGTAGTTTTGTAATTGTGTAGTTTTGTAGTCACATAGTTGTGTAGTTTTGTAGTTGTGTAGTTGTGTAGTTGTGTAGTTGTGTAGTTTTGTAGTTGTGTAGTTGTGTAGTTGTGTAGTTTTGTAGTTGTGTAGTTGTGTAGTCACGTAGTCATGTAGTTTTGTAGTTGTGTAGTTTTGTAGTCGCATAGTTGTGTAGTTGTGTAATTTTGTAGTCATGTAGTTGTGTAGTTTTGTAATTGTGTAGTTTTGTAGTCACATAGTTGTGTAGTTTTGTAGTTGTGTAGTTGTGTAGTTGTGTAGTTGTGTAGTTTTGTAGTTGTGTAGTTGTGTAGTTGTGTAGTTTTGTAGTTGTGTAGTTGTGTAGTCACGTAGTCATGTAGTTTTGTAGTTGTGTAGTTTTGTAGTCGCATAGTTGTGTAGTTTTGTAGTTGTGTAGTTGTGTAGTCATGTAGTTGTGTAGTTTTGTAGTCGTGTAGTTGTGTAGTTTTGTAGTTGTGTAGTCTTGTAGCTGTGTAGTTTTGTAGTCCTGTAGTTGTGTAGTTTGGTGGTCGTGTAGTTTTGTAGTCATGTAGTTGTGTAGTTTTGTAGTCGTGTAGTTTTGTAGTTGCGTAGTTTTGTATTCGCGTAGTTGTGTAGTTTTATAGTTGTGTGGTTTTGTAGTTGTCTAGTTTTGTAGTTTTGTAGTTGTGTAGTTGTGTAGTTTTATAGTTTTGTAGTCACATAGTTGTGTAGTTTTGTAGTTGTGTAGTTGTGTAGTTTTGTAGTTGTGTAGTAGTGTAGTTTTGTAATTGTGTAGTTTTGTAGTCACATAGTTGTGTAGTTGTGTAGTTTTGCAGTTGTGTAGTTGTGTAGTCATGTAGTTGTGTAGTTTTGTAGTCGTGTAGTTTTGTAGTTGTGCAGTTGTGTAGTTGTGTAGTAGTGTAGTTTTGTAATTGTGTAGTTTTGTAGTAACATAGTTGTGTAGTTTTGTAGTTGTGTAGTTGTGTAGTCATGTAGTTGTGTAGTTTTGTAGTCGTGTAGTTGTGTACTTTTGTAGTCGTGTAGTTTTGTAGTTTTGTAGTCATGTAGCTTTGTAGTTGTGTAGTTTTGTAGTTGTGTAGTTTTGTAGTCGTGTAGTTGTGTAATTTTGTAGTTGTGTAGGTGTGTAATTTTGTAGTTGTGTAGTCGTGTACTTTTGTAGTCGCGTAGTTTTGTAGTCACGTAGTCATGTAGTTTTGTAGTTGTGTAATTTTGTAGTCGCATAGTTGTGTAGTTTTGTAGTTGTGTAGTTTTGTAGTTGTGTAGTTTTGTAATCGTGGAGTTGTGTAGTTTTGTAGTCATGTAGTTGTGTAGTTTTGTAGTTGTGTAGTTTTGTAGTCGTGTAGTTGTGTAGTTTTGTAGTCGTGTAGTTGTGTAATTTTGTAGTCATGTAGTTGTGTAGTCATGTAGTTGTGTAGTTTTGTAGTCGTGTAGTTGTGTAGTTTTGTAGTTGTGTAGTCTTGTAGCTGTGTAGTTTTGTAGTCCTGTAGTTGTGTAGTTTGGTGGTCGTGTAGTTTTGTAGTCATGTAGTTGTGTAGTTTTGTAGTCGTGTAGTTTTGTAGTCGCGTAGTTTTGTATTCGCGTAGTTGTGTAGTTTTATAGTTGTGTAGTTTTGTAGTTGTCTAGTTTTGTAGTTTTGTAGTTGTGTAGTTGTGTAGTTTTATAGTTTTGTAGTCACATAGTTGTGTAGTTTTGTAGTTGTGTAGTTGTGTAGTTTTGTAGTCGTGTAGTTGTGTAATTTTGTAGTCACGTAGTCATGTAGTTTTGTAGTTGTGTAATTTTGTAGTCGCATAGTTGTGTAGTTTTGTAGTTGTGTAGTTTTGTAGTTGTGTAGTTTTGTAATCGTGGAGTTGTGTAGTTTTGTAGTCATGTAGTTGTGTAGTTTTGTAGTTGTGTAGTTTTGTAGTCGTGTAGTTGTGTAGTTTTGTAGTCGTGTAGTTGTGTAATTTTGTAGTCATGTAGTTGTGTAGTCATGTAGTTGTGTAGTTTTGTAGTCGTGTAGTTGTGTAGTTTTGTAGTTGTGTAGTCTTGTAGCTGTGTAGTTTTGTAGTCCTGTAGTTGTGTAGTTTGGTGGTCGTGTAGTTTTGTAGTCATGTAGTTGTGTAGTTTTGTAGTCGTGTAGTTTTGTAGTCGTGTAGTTTTGTATTCGCGTAGTTGTGTAGTTTTATAGTTGTGTAGTTTTGTAGTTGTCTAGTTTTGTAGTTTTGTAGTTGTGTAGTTGTGTAGTTTTATAGTTTTGTAGTCACATAGTTGTGTAGTTTTGTAGTTGTGTAGTTGTGTAGTTTTGTAGTTGTGTAGTAGTGTAGTTTTGTAATTGTGTAGTTTTGTAGTCACATAGTTGTGTAGTTGTGTAGTTTTGCAGTTGTGTAGTTGTGTAGTCATGTAGTTGTGTAGTTTTGTAGTCGTGTAGTTTTGTAGTTGTGTAGTTGTGTAGTAGTGTAGTTTTGTAATTGTGTAGTTTTGTAGTAACATAGTTGTGTAGTTTTGTAGTCACGTAGTCATGTAGTTTTGTAGTTGTGTAGTTTTGTAGTCGCATAGTTGTGTAGTTGTGTAGTTTTGTAGTCGTGTAGTTGTGTAATTTTGTAGTCATGTAGTTGTGTAGTTTTGTAGTTGTGTAGTTTTGTAGTCCTGTAGTTGTGTAGTTTTGTAGTCGTGTAGTTGTGTAATTTTGTAGTCATGTAGTTGTGTAGTTTTGTAGTCGTGTAGTTGTGTAGTTGTGTAGTTTTGTAGTTGTGCAGTCGTGTAATTTTGTAGTCATGTAGTTGTGTAGTTTTGTAGTTGTGTAGTTTTGTAGTCGTGTAGTTGTGTAATTTTGTAGTTGTGTAGTTGTGTAGTTTTGTAGTTGTGTAGTTGTGTACTTTTGTAGTCGTGTAGTTTTGTAGTCACGTAGTCATGTAGTTTTGTAGTTGTGTAGTTTTGTAGTCGCATAGTTGTGTAGTTTTGTAGTTGTGTAGTTGTGTAGTCATGTAGTTGTGTAGTTTTGTAGTTGTGTAGTTGTGTAGTTTTGTAGTTGTGTAGTCGTGTACTTTTGTAGTCGTGTAGTTTTGTAGTCACGTAGTCATGTAGTTTTGTAGTTGTGTAGTTTTGTAGTCGTGTAGTTGTGTAGTTTTGTAGTTGTGTAGTCGTGTCCTTTGTAGTCGTGTAGTTTTGTAGTTTTGTCGTCATGTAGTTTTGTAGTTGTGTAGTTTTGTAGTCGCATAGTTGTGTAGTCGTGTAATTTTGTAGTCGTGTAGTTGTGTAGTTTTGTAGTTGTGTAGTTTTGTAGTCGTGTAGTTGTGTAATTTTGTAGTCATGTAGTTGTGTAATTTTGTAGTTGTGTAGTTTTGTAGTCGTGTAGTTGTGTAATTTTGTAGTCATGTAGTTGTGTAGTTTTGTAGTCATGTAGTTGTGTAGTTTTGTAATTGTGTAGTTTTGTAGTCACATAGTTTTGTAGTTTTGTAGTTGTGTAGTTGTGTAGTTGTGCAGTCATGTAGTTGTGTAGTTTTGTAGTGGTGTAGTTGTGTAGTTTTGTAGTTGTGTAGTCGTGTACTTTTGTAGCCGTGTAGTTTTGTAGTCACGTAGTCATGTAGTTTTGTAGTTGTGTAGTTTTGTAGTCGCATAGTTGTGTAGTCGTGTAATTTTGTAGTCATGTAGTTGTGTAGTTTGTAGTCGTGTAGTTTTGTAGTCGCATAGTTGTGTAGTCGTGTAATTTTGTAGTCATGTAGTTGTGTAGTTTTGTAGTCGTGTAGTTGTGTAGTTTTGTAGTTGTGTAATTGTGTAGTTTTGTAGTCGTGTAGTCTTGTAGTCTTGTAGTTGTGTAGTTTTGTAGTTGTGTAGACCGGTAGTTTTGTAGTTGTGTCACCAATTAACCTCAGCATGTTTTTAGACTGTGGGAGGAAGCTGGAGAACCTGGAGAAAACCCACCAGACACAGAGAGAACATGCAAACTCAACACAGAAAGGTCCCAGACCCAGGACCAAGGAGGTCTTGAACCTGCGACCTTCTTGCTGTGAGGCAACAACACTAACCCCTGCTCCACCGTGTCGCCCTAGTTTAAACTCATGATCCAGTATAGATGTTTAAACTCATGATCCAGTATAGATGTTTAAACTCATGATCCAGTATAGATGTTTAGACTCGTGGTCCAGTATAGATGTTTAGACTCGGGGTCCAGTATAGATGTTTAGACTCGTGGTCCAGTATAGATGTTTAGACTCGTGGTCCAGTATAGATGTTTAGACTCGTGGTCCAGTATAGATGTTTAGACTCGGGGTCCAGTATAGATGTTTAGACTCGGGGTCCAGTATAGATGTTTAAACTCATGATCCAGTATAGATGTTTAGACTCGTGGTCCAGTATAGATGTTTAGACTCGTGGTCCAGTATAGATGTTTAGACTCGGGGTCCAGTATAGATGTTTAGACTCGGGGTCCAGTATAGATGTTTAGACTCGTGGTCCAGTATAGATGTTTAGACTCGGGGTCCAGTATAGATGTTTAGACTCGGGGTCCAGTATAGATGTTTAGACTCGGGGTCCAGTATAGATGTTTAGACTCGTGGGCCAGTATAGATGTTTAGACTCGGGGTCCAGTATAGATGTTTAGACTCGGGGTCCAGTATAGATGTTTAGACTCATGATCCAGTATAGATGTTTAGACTCGTGGTCCAGTATAGATGTTTAGACTCGTGGTCCAGTATAGATGTTTAGACTCATGATCCAGTATAGATGTTTAGACTCGTGGTCCAGTATAGATGTTTAGACTCGTGGTCCAGTATAGATGTTTAGACTCGGGGTCCAGTATAGATGTTTAGACTCAGGGTCCAGTATAGATGTTTAGACTCGTGGTCCAGAGACCAGTCCAGGACTGATCTGGACTTCCTGACCACCTTGTCCAGCCTCTTCCTCTCAGGGCTGCTGCTCCAGCAGACCAGATCGTCCAGAGAAGCTGATGCCACCACAGAATCATAGAAGGTGTTTAGGAGACCCCCTACAGTCTGGTCTGGTCTTTCCTGTTAGTGCATCTATATTGAGTCTAGTCCAGTTTGTTACTGTTTTACATCAGAATTAAAGCTGATGTGTTTAACAGGTTAAAATCAGCAGAGACAGATGCTGGGTTTAGTATAATAACTTTTATATCATTATATAACAGGGTCTGTTATAGTAATTCATGTAAATGTTGTTGCAGGTCACAGTTTGGACATAAAATAAAGTGCTGGGAATAAACAGGAACAGCTGCTGGTTTATAGGATGATGTTGAATCCTGAGGTTATAGTTAATACAGATAGAACCATATCATATAGATTCAGTCTAATGTGACGAGGTTTATAATAATAATGTGGTTTGTTGTTGTTTATTTATTCTGATGAAGGTGTAAACATCATCACTGAATGTGACTAATTCCTGCAGCAGATTCACAGAGATTAAATGTTTATTCATTTAAATATGATTCAACTCTCCACAAATCTAGAAAACAAAAACACCTCTAGACCAGGGAGGAGCAGTCAGTTGAATAATGTCAGTCTGGAGTGTTTTTATAAAGTTTTTTCAAAGTGGGATTTTCCGACACAAGACACAAGAGTCGAAATAAACCTTTTATATGTCATATTAAATATTCAACATCCTGTTATATGACTTGTCTCTGTTTAGACATGACGTCTCTGTTTAGACATGACGCTTTATTTTATTTTGGTGTCGTTATTCCTGCATCACATTTCTACAGGTTCACAGAGACGTGGTTGAAGCAGAGACTCCACGATGGAGATGTTGATATAAAGTAGAGCTGATATATCATTAAACTACTGTAGTTGATATAAAGTAGAGCTGATATATCATTAAACTACTGTAGTTGATATAAAGTAGAGCTGATATATCATTAAACTACTGATGTTGATATAAAGTAGAGCCGATATATCATTAAACTACTGTAGTTGATATAAAGTAGAGCTGATATATCATTAAACTACTGATGTTGATATAAAGTAGAGCTGATATATCATTAAACTACTGTAGTTGATATAAAGTAGAGCTGATGTATCATTAAACTACTGTAGTTGATATAAAGTAGAGCTGATATATCATTAAACTACTGTAGTTGATATAAAGTAGAGCTGATATATCATTAAACTACTGATGTTGATATAAAGTAGAGCCGATATATCATTAAACTACTGATGTTGATATAAAGTAGAGCCGATATATCATTAAACTACTGATGTTGATATAAATTAGAGCCGATATATCATTAAACTACTGATGTTGATATAAAGTAGAGCTGATATATCATTAAACTACTGTAGTTGATATAAAGTAGAGCTGATATATCATTAAACTACTGTAGTTGATATAAAGTAGAGCCGATATATCATTAAACTACTGATGTTGATATAAAGTAGAGCTGATATATCATTAAACTACTGATGTTGATATAAAGTAGAGCTGATATATCATTAAACTACTGTAGTTGATATAAAGTAGAGCTGATATATCATTAAACTACTGTAGTTGATATAAAGTAGAGCCGATATATCATTAAACTACTGATGTTGATATAAAGTAGAGCTGATATATCATTAAACTACTGATGTTGATATAAAGTAGAGCCGATATATCATTAAACTACTGATGTTGATATAAAGTAGAGCTGATATATCATTAAACTACTGTAGTTGATATAAAGTAGAGCTGATGTATCATTAAACTACTGTAGTTGATATAAAGTAGAGCTGATATATCATTAAACTACTGTAGTTGATATAAAGTAGAGCTGATATATCATTAAACTACTGATGTTGATATAAAGTAGAGCCGATATATCATTAAACTACTGATGTTGATATAAAGTAGAGCCGATATATCATTAAACTACTGATGTTGATATAAAGTAGAGCCGATATATCATTAAACTACTGATGTTGATATAAAGTAGAGCTGATATATCATTAAACTACTGATGTTGATATAAAGTAGAGCTGATATATCATTAAACTACTGTAGTTGATATAAAGTAGAGCTGATATATCATTAAACTACTGTAGTTGATATAAAGTAGAGCCGATATATCATTAAACTACTGATGTTGATATAAAGTAGAGCTGATATATCATTAAACTACTGATGTTGATATAAAGTAGAGCCGATATATCATTAAACTACTGATGTTGATATAAAGTAGAGCCGATATATCATTAAACTACTGATGTTGATATAAAGTAGAGCTGATATATCATTAAACTACTGATGTTGATATAAAGTAGAGCCGATATATCATTAAACTACTGATGTTGATATAAAGTAGAGCCGATATATCATTAAACTACTGATGTTGATATAAAGTAGAGCCGATATATCATTAAACTACTGATGTTGATATAAAGTAGAGCTGATATATCATTAAACTACTGATGTTGATATAAAGTAGAGCTGATATATCATTAAACTACTGTAGTTGATATAAAGTAGAGCTGATATATCATTAAACTACTGTAGTTGATATAAAGTAGAGCCGATATATCATTAAACTACTGATGTTGATATAAAGTAGAGCTGATATATCATTAAACTACTGATGTTGATATAAAGTAGAGCCGATATATCATTAAACTACTGATGTTGATATAAAGTAGAGCCGATATATCATTAAACTACTGATGTTGATATAAAGTAGAGCTGATATATCATTAAACTACTGTAGTTGATATAAAGTAGAGCTGATATATCATTAAACTACTGTAGTTGATATAAAGTAGAGCCGATATATCATTAAACTACTGATGTTGATATAAAGTAGAGCTGATATATCATTAAACTACTGATGTTGATATAAAGTAGAGCTGATATATCATTAAACTACTGTAGTTGATATAAAGTAGAGCTGATATATCATTAAACTACTGTAGTTGATATAAAGTAGAGCCGATATATCATTAAACTACTGATGTTGATATAAAGTAGAGCTGATATATCATTAAACTACTGATGTTGATATAAAGTAGAGCTGATATATCATTAAACTACTGTAGTTGATATAAAGTAGAGCTGATATATCATTAAACTACTGATGTTCTTCTCAGCAATGACTGATTCTATCAGTGATTCTATAAATGAACACCAGTGGATCAGAACCATCAGAGTTCAGGGACCACCACCAGGGTTTTAGTCTTGAGTGTATTTCCTGTTTTATTTTGAAATCCTACCTCTAGTTTGAGGTCACTTCCTCTCGTTTTCCTCCACCTGTGTCTGTTTATTCTAATCCCGTATTTTAGTCTCTGTCCTTTCGTCTGAGTCTTTGTGATGTTTTAGTTTTGTAAGTTTCAGAGTTTCTTCATTTAGTTTAGTTGAGTGTTTCTGTTCATGTGAATTATTTCTGGTAGTTTTTCATCCTTCGGATTGTTTTTTGTTTCTAGATAGTAAAGTTAGTTCAGTTTATTCGAGGAAGTTCAGAGTGTTTTTTTCTTGGTGAACTTTTGTTGGTTAAATTTGATCAGATATTCCGTCCCTCTCTGGTGAAGTGATTTTTGTTGTAGTTTAGTTTTGATGGTTGATAGTGACAGTAGTAAGGAACCTTAGTGGTGAGTGTAGAGTTTAGTTGTAGTTTTCATCATCGTCTGTAAATAAACTTCACATCATTCTGCAGCTCCCGTTCATTCTGGGCCTGACGGTTAGTGTGAGTTAAAGGTACAGTACAATTAAATATTTAGCCCCGCCTCCCCAGCTTGTTAACACTTCTCAGATGGAATGAAAACATAATTGCGTTTATTATTATTAGTTTTTCAGTAACTCCTGTATTTAATGACAATAAAGTTGTAAAGTTCAGTCTTGGTTTGAACCTTTAATTAAACTCATAAAATGGCCCCGAAACTTAAATCCGCTCGGTTTTCCAGGGGAAACTTTACCTCAACGCACAGGTACAGCAGAATGCTGAGTCAGCAGATTCCTGAGTGAAAACAGCTGAGTCAGCAGATTCCTGAATTTAAAAACAGCTGAGTCAGCAGATTCCTGAATTTAAAAACAGCTGAGTCAGCAGATTCCTGAATTAAAAACAGCTGAGTCAGCATCTGCAGATCAACAACAGGGTAGACAAAAGCAGGTTGTTGACTCAGTTTATTTCTGTTGTTTTTAATCTGTTAGAAAGTTAAAGGCTGTAGAATCATGATGGAAACTGGATCTATTTTCTCTGGATTGAGGTGGAAGGAGTCATCTGGTTCTGTTTATCTGGTTCTGCTTGGTCCTGTTTATCTGGTCTTGATTGGTCCTGTTTATCTGGTTCTGATTGGTCCTGTTTGTCTGGTCCTGATTGGTCCTGTTTATCTGGTTCTGATTGGTCCTGTTTGTCTGGTCCTGATTGGTCCTGTTTATCTGGTTCTGATTGGTCCTGTTTGTCTGGTCCTGATTGGTCCTGTTTATCTGGTTCTGATTGGTCCCGTTTGTCTGGTCTTGATTGGTCCTGTTTATCTGGTTCTGATTGGTCCTGTTTGTCTGGTCTTGATTGGTCCTGTTTATCTGGTTCTGATTGGTCCTGTTTGTCTGGTTCTGGCTCTGAGAAACTTCAGGAATGTTTAAAGGTTCAGTTTCATCTTATAAAAACAGAATCAGTTTGTTGTTTCATTGGTTCTGAGGTGATGATTTCACCTGACATCTGATTGGTCCGTGCTGCAGCTTTGACCAATCAGCTGTCAGGAAACTGTTTATACATAACGAACATCTCCTCCTCAGTCAGTAATGTGTGTGTGTGTGTGAGATCAGGATTTCTTTTTCTATTCCTCAGCTTATATTGATCTCAGATCAGTGTCAGTTGTTTCAAATGAAGCTTTTACAGTGAAATTGTTGAGATTTGAGCTTTTTGATCTAATAAAAAATGTCTGAATCAGAGAAAACTGTCAGTGAACAGGAAACAGGTTCAGTAGGTCTCATCCTGTCCCTGTAGGACTCATCCTGTCCTTGTAGGTCTCATCCTGTCTCTGTAGGACTTGTCCTGTCCCTGTAGGTCTCATCTTGTCCCTGTAGGACTCATCCTGTCCCTGTAGGTCTCCCCCTGTCCCTGTAGGACTCATCCTGTCCTTGTAGGTCTCATCCTGTCTCTGTAGGACTTGTCCTGTCCCTGTAGGTCTCATCTTGTCCCTGTAGGACTCATCCTGTCCCTGTAGGTCTCCCCCTGTCCCTGTAGGTCTCATCCTGTCCCTGTAGGACTCATCCTGTCCCTGTAGGTCTCCCCCTGTCCCTGTAGGACTCATCCTGTCCTTGTAGGTCTCATCCTGTCCCTGTAGGACTCATCCTGTCCCTGTAGGACTCATCCTGTCCTTGTAGGTCTCATCCTGTCCCTGTAGGTCTCATCCTGTCCCTGTAGGTCTCATCCTGTCCTTGTAGGTCTCATCCTGTCCCTGTAGGTCTCATCCTGTCCCTGTAGGACTCATCCTGTCTCTGTAGGACTCGTCATGTCCCTGTAGGACTCGTCCTGTCCCTGTAGGTCTCATCTTGTCCCTGTAGGTCTCCCCCTGTCCCTGTAGGACTCATCCTGTCCCTGTAGGACTCATCCTGTCCCTGTAGGTCTCCCTCTGTCCCTGTAGGACTCATCCTGTCCTTGTAGGTCTCATCCTGTCCCTGTAGGACTCATCCTGTCCCTGTAGGACTCATCCTGTCCTTGTAGGACTCATCCTGTCCCTGTAGGACTCATCCTGTCCTTGTAGGTCTCATCCTGTCCCTGTAGGTCTCATCCTGTCCCTGTAGGTCTCATCCTGTCCCTGTAGGACTCATCCTGTCCCTGTAGGACTCATCCTGTCTCTGTAGGACTCGTCCTGTCCCTGTAGGACTCCTCCTGTCCCTGTAGGTCTCCCTCTGTCCCTGTAGGTCTCATCTTGTCCCTGTAGGACTCGTCCTGTCCCTGTAGGTCTCGTCCTGTCCCTGTAGGACTCGTCCTGTCCCTGTAGGTCTCCCCCTGTCCCTGTGGGTCTCATCCTGTCCCTGTGGGTCTCATCCTGTCCCTGTAGGACTCATCCTGTCCCTGTAGGTCTCCCCCTGTCCCTGTGGGTCTCATCCTGTCCCTGTAGGACTCATCCTGTCCCTATAGGTCTCATCCTGTCTCTGTAGGACTCGTCCTGTCCCTGTAGGTCTCATCTTGTCCCTGTAGGACTCGTCCTGTCCCTATAGGTCTCATCCTGTCCCTGTAGGACTCGTCCTGTCCGTGTAGGTCTCCCCCTGTCCCTGTAGGACTCATCCTGTCCCTGTAGGTCTCCCCCTGTCCCTGTAGGACTCATCCTGTCCCTATAGGTCTCATCCTGTCCCTGTAGGACTCATCCTGTCCGTGTAGGTCTCCCCCTGTCCCTGTAGGACTCATCCTGTCCCTGTAGGTCTCCCCCTGTCCCTGTAGGACTCATCCTGTCCTTGTAGGTCTCATTCTGTCCCTGTAGGTCTCATCTTGTCCCTGTAGGACTCGTCCTGTCCCTGTAGGTCTCATCCTGTCCCTGTAGGTCTCATCCTGTCCCTGTAGGTCTCATCCTGTCCCTGTAGGACTCATCCTGTCCCTGTAGGACTCATCCTGTCCTTGTAGGACTCATCCTGTCCCTGTAGGACTCATCCTGTCCTTGTAGGTCTCATCCTGTCCCTGTAGGTCTCATCCTGTCCCTATAGGTCTCATCCTGTCCCTGTAGGTCTCATCCTGTCCCTATAGGTCTCATCCTGTCCCTGTAGGACTCATCCTGTCTCTGTAGGACTCATCCTGTCTCTGTAGGACTCGTCCTGTCCCTGTAGGACTCGTCCTGTCCCTGTAGGACTCGTCCTGTCCCTGTAGGTCTCGTCCTGTCCCTGTAGGACTCGTCCTGTCCCTGTAGGTCTCCCTCTGTCCCTGTGGGTCTCATCCTGTCCCTGTGGGTCTCATCCTGTCCCTGTAGGACTCATCCTGTCCCTGTAGGTCTCCCCCTGTCCCCGTGGGTCTCATCCTGCCCCCGTGGGTCTCATCCTGTCTCTGTAGGACTCATCCTGTCCTTGTAGGTCTTATCCTGTCCCTGTAGGTCTCATCCTGTCCCTGTAGGACTCGTCCTGTCCCTGTAGGTCTCATCCTGTCCCTGTAGGTCTCATCCTGTCCCTATAGGTCTCATCCTGTCCCTGTAGGACTCATCCTGTCTCTGTAGGACTCGTCCTGTCTCTGTAGGACTCGTCCTGTCCCTGTAGGACTCGTCCTGTCCCTGTAGGTCTCGTCCTGTCCCTGTAGGACTCGTCCTGTCCCTGTAGGTCTCCCTCTGTCCCTGTGGGTCTCATCCTGTCCCTGTGGGTCTCATCCTGTCCCTGTAGGACTCATCCTGTCCCTGTAGGTCTCCCCCTGTCCCCGTGGGTCTCATCCTGTCCCCGTGGGTCTCATCCTGTCTCTGTAGGACTCATCCTGTCACTGTAGGTCTCCCCCTGTCCCTGTAGGACTCATCCTGTCCTTGTAGGTCTCATCCTGTCCCTGTAGGACTCATCCTGTCCCTGTAGGTCTCATCTTGTCCCTGTAGGACTCGTCCTGTCCCTGGAGGTCTCATCCTGTCCCTGTAGGTCTCATCCTGTCCCTATAGGTCTCATCCTGTCCCTGTAGGTCTCATCCTGTCCCTGTAGGACTCATCCTGTCTCTGTAGGACTCATCCTGTCCTTGTAGGTCTCATCCTGTCCCTGTAGGTCTCATCCTGTCCCTGTAGGACTCGTCCTGTCCCTGTAGGTCTCATCCTGTCCCTGTAGGTCTCATCCTGTCCCTGTAGGTCTCATCCTGTCCCTATAGGTCTCATCCTGTCCCTGTAGGACTCATCCTGTCTCTGTAGGACTCATCCTGTCTCTGTAGGACTCGTCCTGTCCCTGTAGGTCTCGTCCTGTCCCTGTAGGACTAATTCTGTCCCTGTAGGTCTCCCTCTGTCCCTGTGGGTCTCATCCTGTCCCTGTGGGTCTCATCCTGTCCCTGTAGGACTCATCCTGTCCCTGTAGGTCTCCCCCTGTCCCCGTGGGTCTCATCCTGTCCCTGTGGGTCTCATCCTGTCCCCGTGGGTCTCATCCTGTCTCTGTAGGACTCATCCTGTCACTGTAGGTCTCCCCCTGTCCCTGTAGGACTCATCCTGTCCTTGTAGGTCCCATCCTGTCCCTGTAGGACTCATCCTGTCCCTGTAGGTCTCATCTTGTCCCTGTAGGACTCGTCCTGTCCCTGGAGGTCTCATCCTGTCCCTGTAGGTCTCATCCTGTCCCTATAGGTCTCATCCTGTCCCTGTAGGTCTCATCCTGTCCCTATAGGTCTCATCCTGTCCCTGTAGGACTCATCCTGTCTCTGTAGGACTCATCCTGTCTCTGTAGGACTCATCCTGTCTCTGTAGGACTCGTCCTGTCTCTGTAGGACTCGTCCTGTCCCTGTAGGTCTCATCTTGTCCCTGTAGGACTCGTCCTGTCCCTGTAGGTCTCGTCCTGTCCCTGTAGGACTCGTCCTGTCCCTGTAGGTCTCCCCCTGTCCCTGTGGGTCTCATCCTGTCCCTGTGGGTCTCATCCTGTCCCTGTAGGACTCATCCTGTCCGTGTAGGTCTCCCCCTGTCCCTGTAGGACTCATCCTGTCCCTGTAGGTCTCCCCCTGTCCCTGTAGGTCTCATCCTGTCCCTGTAGGTCTCATCCTGTCCCTGTAGGACTCATCCTGTCCCTGTAGGTCTCCCCCTGTCCCTGTGGGTCTCATCCTGTCTCTGTAGGTCTCATCCTGTCCCTGTAGGACTCATCCTGCCCCTGTAGGACTCATCCTGTCCCTGTAGGTCTGTGGACATGTAAGTCCACAGATGGAGGTGGAGAGAGAGAGAGGAGTCCCCCAGCAGTCTAATCCTATGGCAGCATATCTAAGGGATGACCAGAGCCAGCCCTAGCTATAAGCTTTATCAAAAAGGAAAGTCTTGAGTCTACTCTTAAAAGTGATAACTGTGTCTGCTTCCTGAACCCAGAGTGGTAGTTTTTCCACAGAAGAGGAGCTTGATAGCTGAAAGCTCTGGCTCTGTTTGGAGTTTAGTTAGCTGGTTGGTTTCATCAGGTTTGATTGATAAATATAATTGGGTGTCGTCAGCATAACAATGAAAATTAATGGGGTGATTCCTAATAATGTTCCCTAAAGGAAGCATATATAAACTAAATAGAAGTGGTCCAAGTACAGAACCTTGTGGGACTCCATGGCAAACTTTGGTATGCATGGAGGATTTATCATTGACCTGAACGAATTGAGATCGATCTAAAAAATATGACTTAAATCAGCTTAGGGCGGTTCCTTTGATGCCAATTTGATGTTCCAGTCTCTGTAAGAGAATTCGATGGTCAATGGTGTCAAATGCAGCACTAAGATCTAACAGGACAAGTACAGAGATAAGTCCTTTATCGGATACCATTAGCAGGTCATTAGTAACTTTGACTAATGCCGTCTCTGTGCTATGATGCACTCTAAATCCTGATTGAAAATCCTCAAATAGACTATAGTTATGGAGAAAGTCACATAGTTGATCATCTGGTCCAAATTAGAGTCAGAGTCAGGTACAGAGCACTGGGATCCAGAACGGCCAGGAAAGAGCTTTATCCCCTGAGTTATCACTGCCCTGACACTAGGACACCATGATGTTTAGTGTCATGTCTGGTCTGGTCTGGTCTGTGTTCTATGGTCGTCTTCTTTCTTTGCTGCTCATGTTGCTATGTCTGTATCTACACATGTACAGTGATGTGAAATTCAACCATTCAATCCATCCTGGTCTTTCAGGGAGTTTGCACGTTGGAAGGTGAGGAACACAGCCATCGAGAGACGGGACCTGATCCGGAACCCGGTCCCTCTGATGCCTGAGTTCCAGCGGAGCGTCCGGCTGCTGGGACGTAGACCCACGACTCAGCAGTTCATCGAGACCATCATCAAGAAATATGGAACCCACATCCTCATCTCTGCCACGCTGGGAGGTGAGAGGTTCCATGTCCAGATCCTGATCCAGGTCCTGGTCCAGGTCCAGATCCAGGTTTTATTGTGTGGTAGAAACTCCTGTAGAAAAACACAGAGCAACAAAAACTAAACTAAACAATTAAAATAAAACTAAAATCAGTCTGTTAATATCAGAGCTGAAACACAAGATTCCTGTTGATTAGCATCATAGGCCCGTTATGGTAATCACAGTTAGCGACATGGGTTGTTGTCATGGTAACCACAGTTAGCTACATGGGTTGTTGTCATGGTAACCAACAGTTCCAGCGAAACTCGTCTGTTTTTCTGCAGATGTTCAGGAAAGAGGCGGAGCTTGATGATTTATAAACAACAACAAACAAACATCAATAATAGAATATATCAGGATCAATAATAGATTAAATAATTGATATTAACATATATGTTATAGTCTGTCAGCTGCTACAATCATATAATAATATAATATTCTAATAAATACACTCCAGGTTAATGTTCATAGAATAACATGAGGATGAGTTTATCAATGACTCTGCTACATTAAAGCTTCATTTATAATCATTTATAATAATTAATTATAATAAATCACTTCTATCATGTTTTTATGGGATAAATATCATCACATCAATAACTGTTAGAGACACAAAGAGGAAAAAATACATAAAAATGTATCAACATATAAGATTAAAGAAACAACAATAATAATCATTTGTGTCACAACTTGATTTCTTCTCATTTTATATCTTCTCACAACTAAAACTAATACTTATTTTATTAATTTAGAGTACAGTTTGCTGGTAAACCTTAATTTCACTATGAATGCAGTATTTCTACTTGTAATGAAGTATTTTTACAGTCAGGTCAGAGGTCAGAGATGCTGGGTTTTGTTTTTCATTACTTTCATTTTCAGAGATCAGTGATTTTATTGCAGCTTCACATCCTGAACCTTCAGCAACATGAAGGTGAATCTGATTTTACAACAACAACTTTATCTGTGATAAATACATAATGGAATAGATTAAAGCAGCTTTGATGAGAACAGAGAGACCAGGAAATAAAACGCAGAATTAACAGCAGCTGCTTTTATCAGATGGAAATAAACAGCAGGAATGAAGAGTTGATTCTTCTGAATTTTCCCGGCTGTGATTTATTTGCTCAGGATGAGACGTCTGCATCATGAAAACACAGTGAGGCTCAACCTGAGGATCGGGGACATTTCTGGGGTCAGTGCCAGGTGCAGAAAAAGCTGCAGATTTCCCTGTAAACTGAAGCATCTTAATGAAGGATGCTAACGTCTCCATGGAAACTCAGAAAAAAACAGAGAAACTCAGAAAAAAAAACAGAAACTCAGAAAAAAAACAGAGAAACTCAGAAAAAAACAGAAATTTGAAGATTCCTTCACTCAGCTGATCCTGTTTGATCCTTCATTATTCTACAGTAAAAAGTCCTAATCATGAACAATGAGTGTAGTGTGTATTTTGTGTAGTTTTCTGACCTCTCTGTTACCTGTCCAGGTGAAGAGGCTCTAACCATGTACCTGGCTGTAGTAGTGTGTGTGTATTGTGTGTAGTAATGATGGTATTTACCTGTCCAGGTGAGGAGGCTCTAACCATGTACCTGGCTAAGAACAAGCTGGACAGGAAGCTGGTGAACGCCACTCAGAACGTTGAAGCTCTGCATCAACTGGCCTCGTCCTACTTTATAGACAGAGATGGAACCATGAGGAAGCTGCATGAGATCCAGATCTCTACCAATGCTATCAAGGTGGAGTAACACACACACACACACACACACACACACACACACACACACACACACACACACACACACTCATACACACTGATACACACACACACTGATACACACACACTGACTGTGCTGGCAGATGATCCTGTTCAGTTTTTTTATTTTTTATTTTTTTCGGACTGACCCTTTAATCTGTACGACTTCTGGTCCAGAGGAGAATATCATGTAATGAAAATATGAAAATATAAAATATGAAAATATAAAATATACAATTATAAAAATATAAAACATAAAACGTGAGGAGCATCAGACGCTGATGTGGAGGATTTGGATCATTAGCATCAGAATCCCAGAGGATCAACTGGAACGTGTGTGTGTGTGTGTGTGTGTGTGTGTGTGTGTGTGTGTGTGTGTGTGTGTGTGTGTGTGTGTGTGTGTGTGTGTGTGTGTGTGTGTGTGTGTGTGTGTGTGTGTGTGTGTGTGTGTGTGTGTGTGTGTGTGTGTGTCTGATGAATCTCGAACATTCAGCATCACTTTTTCTAGTTAAATTCAGCAGCTGTGATGTTTCAGTTGTGTCAGTCCTCATCTTTTCATCAACTCTTGTTAAAGTGTGACTGTCCATCTACTTTCTGTTTGAAGAAATAAAATCCAACGATGTGGCTCCATATTATTTCACATTAGAGAATCCGCCTGATATTCTAGAAGTAATGGAGGTGTGCGGGCAGCTCAGATCTCTGGTTGATGTCTTCTTCTTCTTCTCCTCCTCCTCCAACATCAGCTGCCATTCTCCTAATGACTTCTATTCTATTCCTGGCTGCAGAAATGAAGCTGATCTCTGAGGATTCTCCTGCAGCTTCATATCAGGGACGATAAAAACCTGTTGACAGCTTAATCATGGAGAATTAACCTGGATTTTTATTCACTATCTCACATTTGGCTCCAGTTTCTGTTTCTGCAGCTGTTCAGGTTAGAAAACATCATGTTTGGGTTAAAATGATCAATGTAACGTTGATGTGAACATTATAAGTGGAGCTGATTCTGGTCCTGGATTAATCCATGAATCTGTAGTTTGGTTCATTAAATGGTTTAAATGTTCTTCTAAACCTGAAGATTCAACCTCAAACGTCTTTTATTGTCCAAAGATCATCAGTTTATTATTATAGAGACTAAAGAAACCAGGAAATAATCAGAGAAGAGAAGCTGGAACCAGAGAATTTACACATTTACTACTGATAAAATGACTCTAATTCATTAATTGATTAATTGATCATCAGAAAGGTTGGAAACTAATCAATCAATCAATCACCTGGGTACAAAAACATAAATTCAGTTGTTTCCATAAACTGACACAGAGCTCAGCTCAATCATATAAAACACTATATATATATATATATATATATATATATATATGCGTGTGTATATATATATATATATATATGCGTGTGTATATATATATACAGTATGCATATATAATTTTATAACATTTGTGGTTTTTCCTTGTTAGGTGTGAAACAGCAGCAGTAGCAGTAGCAGCAGCAGTAGAAACAGTAGTGTTAGCAGCAGCAGTAGCAGCAGCAGTAGTGTTAGCAGCAGTAGTGTTAGCAGCAGCAGTAGCAGCAGCAGCAGTAGTGTTAGCAGCAGCAGTAGTGTTAGCAGCAGCAGCAGTCCCTGCAGCCTGGATCTTCTATAATTCTCCTGACATGTCTCTGACCTTGTCAGTGATGCGGCATCTTGTTTTTCGTGTAGAAACACACGCTTCATGCCTGGATAAACATGCAATCCACACGCTAACACCACTACACGCAGCAGCAGCAGGAAACAGCAGCAGTGTCAGCAGCAGCATTTAAAACAGTTGATGCCTTTTAATTTTATTAAAATTAGACTAGACACACCATCACTGCTGCTGCTGACACTACTGCTGCTAACACTGCTAACACTACTGATGCTGTTACTATTGCTAATGCTGCTGCTGCTTCTAACACTGCTGCTGCTAACACTGCTAACACTACTGATGCTGTTACTATTGCTAATGCTGCTGCTGCTTCTAACACTGCTGCTGCTGCTAACACTGCTGGTGCTACTAACATTGCTGCTACTAACATTACTGCAACTAACACTGCTGCTGCTTCTAACACTGCTGCTGCTAACACTGCTAATACTGCTGCTGTTGTTAGCACTGCTGCTGCTAACACTGCTAACAATACTAATGCTGTTCCTGTTACTACTGCTAACACTGCTGCTGCTAACACTGCTGATGCTGTTACTGTTACTACTGCTAACACTGCTGCTGCTGCTAACACATTCTTCCTCTCAGGAACAGCAGTGTTAGCAGCAGCAGTGTTACTGGTGTTTACTGATGGATCAGGTTCCATGTTGTATGTGTTGTAGGCGTGTTAGCGTGTGATGTAACGCTGTGATAAATGATGTGGAGCAGGAATCCAACACGCTGTAGATCTCATTACATCCTCACCGCAGGCTACTGCCGTCTCCATGGAGACGTGGAGACATTATGTCTCATAAAGAACAGGAGGACAAGTTTAATTTAAACCAAAGTCAAAGATCCCTGTGTGCACTGAGCTGTTCAGGAGCAGGAGGTTAAAAACTGTAGGTTATAGAATGGAGATTATAGACTGTAGGTGATGGACTGTAGGTTATAGACTGTAGGTTATAGACTGTAGGTGATGGACTGTAGGTTATAGACTGTAGGTTATGGACTGTAGGTGATGGACTGTAGGTGATAGACTGTAGATTATGGACTGTAGGTTATAGACTGTAGATTATAGACTGTAGGTTATAGACTGTAGGTTATGGACTGTAGGTAATGGACTGTAGGTTGTAGGATGTAGGTTATGGACTGTAGGATATAGGATGTAGATTATAGGATGTAGGTTATGGAAAGTAGGTTATAGACTGTAGGTTATGGACTGTAGGTGATGGACTGTAGGTTATAGACTGTAGGTTATAGACTGTAGGTGATGGACTGTAGGTTATAGACTGTAGGTTATAGACTGTAGGTGATGGACTGTAGGTTATAGACTGTAGAATATAGACCATAGGTTATAGACTGTAGGTGATGGACTGTAGGTGATGGCCTGTAGGTTATAGACCGTAGGTTATAGACCGTAGGTTATGGACCGTAGGTTATGGACTGTAGGTGATGGACTGTAGGTGATGGACTGTAGATTATGGACTGTAGGTTATAGACTGTAGATTATAGACCGTAGGTTATAGACTGTAGGTTATAGACTGTAGGTTATAGACTGTAGGTTATAGACTGTAGTTATGGACTGTAGGTGATGGACTGTAGGTGATAGACTGTAGATTATGGACTGTAGGTTATAGACCGTAGATTATAGACTGTAGGTTATGGACTGTAGGTAATGGACTGTAGGTTGTAGGATGTAGGTTATGGACTGTAGGATATAGGATGTAGATTATAGGATGTAGGTTATGGAAAGTAGGTTATAGACTGTAGGTTATGGACTGTAGGTGATGGACTGTAGGTTATAGACTGTAGGTTATAGACTGTAGGTGATGGACTGTAGGTTATAGACTGTAGAATATAGACCATAGGTTATAGACTGTAGGTGATGGACTGTAGGTGATGGCCTGTAGGTTATAGACCGTAGGTTATAGACCGTAGGTGATGGACTGTAGGTGATGGACTGTAGATTATGGACTGTAGGATATAGGATGTAGATTATAGGATGTAGGTTATGGAAAGTAGGTTATGGACTGTAGGTTATAGGATGTAGGTTATGGACTCTAGGTTATAGGATATTGGTTAGAGGATGTAGGTTATGGACTGTAGATTATAGACTGTAGGTTATAGGATGTAGGTTATGGACTGTAGATTATAGACGGTAGGTTATAGGATGTAGGTTATGGACTGTAGATTATAGACTGTAGGTTATGGACTATAGGTTATAGAATGGAGGTTATGGACTGTAGGTTATAGGATGTAGGTTATGGACTGTAGGTTATAGGATGTAGGTTATGGACTGTAGATTATAGGATGTAGGTTATGGACTGTAGGTTATAGAATGGAGGTTATGGACTGTAGGTTATAGGATGTAGGTTATGGACTGTAGGTTATAGGATGTAGGTTATGGACTGTAGATTATAGACTGTAGGTTATGGACTGTAGGTTATAGAATGGAGGTTATGGACTGTAGGTTATAGGATGTAGGTTAGAGGATGTAGATTATGGACTGTAGATTATAGGATGTAGGTTATGGACTGTAGATTATAGACTGTAGGTTATGGACTGTAGGTTATAGAATGGAGGTTATGGACTGTAGGTTATAGGATGTAGGTTATGGACTGTAGGTAATAGGATGTAGGTTATGGACTGTAGATTATAGACTGTAGGTTATGGACTGTAGGTTATAGAATGGAGGTTATGGACTGTAGGTTATAGGATGTAGGTTAGAGGATGTAGATTATGGACTGTAGATTGTAGACTGTAGGTTATAGGATGTAGGTTATGGACTGTAGGTTATAGGATGTAGGTTATAGGATGTAGCTTATAGGATGTAGGTTATAGGATGTAGGTTATGGACTGTAGGTTATAGGATGTAGGTTATAGACTGTAGGTTATAGGATGTAGGTTATAGACTGTAGGATATAGGATGTAGATTATAGGATGTAGGTTATGGAAAGTAGGTTATAGACTGTAGGTTATGGACTGTAGGTGATGGACTGTAGGTTATAGACTGTAGGATATAGACTGTAGGTGATGGACTGTAGGTTATAGACTGTAGGTTATAGACTGTAGGTGATGGACTGTAGGTTATAGAAAGTAGAATATAGACCGTAGGTTATAGACTGTAGGTGATGGACTGTAGGTGATGGCCTGTAGGTTATAGACCGTAGGTTATAGACTGTAGGTTATGGACCGTAGGTTATGGACCGTAGGTTATGGACTGTAGGTGATGGACTGTAGGTGATGGACTGTAGATTATGGACTGTAGGTTATAGACTGTAGATTATAGACTGTAGGTTATAGACTGTAGGTTATGGACTGTAGGTTATGGACTGTGGGTAATGGACTGTAGGTTGTAGGATGTAGGTTATGGACTGTAGGATATAGGATGTAGATTATAGGATGTAGGTTATGGAAAGTAGGTTATGGACTGTAAGTTATAGGATGTAGGTTATGGACTCTAGGTTATAGGATATTGGTTAGAGGATGTAGTTTATGGACTGTAGATTATAGACTGTAGGTTATAGGATGTAGGTTAGAGGATGTAGGTTATGGACTGTAGATTATAGACTGTAGGTTATAGGATGTAGGTTATGGACTGTAGATTATAGACTGTAGGTTATAGGATGTAGGTTATGGACTGTAGATTATAGACGGTAGGTTATAGGATGTAGGTTATGGACTGTAGATTATAGACTGTAGGTTATGGACTGTAGGTTATAGAATGGAGGTTATGGACTGTAGGTTATAGGATGTAGGTTATGGACTGTAGGTTATAGGATGTAGGTTATGGACTGTAGATTATAGACTGTAGGTTATGGACTGTAGGTTATAGAATGGAGGTTATGGACTGTAGGTTATAGGATGTAGGTTAGAGGATGTAGATTATGGACTGTAGATTATAGACTGTAGGTTATAGGATGTAGGTTATAGACTGTAGGTTATAGGATGTAGGTTATAGGATGTAGGTTATGGACTGTAGGTTATAGGATGTAGGTTATAGACTGTAGGTTATAGGATGTAGGTTAATAGACTGTAGGCTATAGGATGTAGGTTATAGACTAGGTTATAGGATGTAGGTTAATAGACTGTAGGCTATAGGTTGTAGGTTATAGACTAGGTTATAGGATGTAGATTATAGACTGTAGGTTATAGGATGTAGGTTATGGACTGTAGGTTATAGGATGTAGGTTATAGACTGTAGGTTATAGGATGTAGGTTATAGACTGTAGGTTATAGGATGTAGGTTATAGACTGTAGGTTATGGACTGTAGGTTATAGGATGTAGGTTATAGACTGTAGGTTATAGGATGTAGATTATGGACTGTAGGTTATAGGATGTAGGTTATAGACTGTAGGTTATGGACTGTAGGTTATAGGATGTAGGTTATAGACTGTAGGTTATAGGATGTAGATTATAGACTGTAGGTTATAGGATGTAGGTTATGGACTGTAGGTTATAGGATGTAGGTTATAGACTGTAGGTCTATGGACAATGAATTTCATTGAACAATACAATTATCTTATGTCATGTTCATATTATTCATAAATAATGTTTGTAAATGTGATTTGTTCATTGATTTCTTTTTGTTATATTTCTACAGAAGCTCTAAATGGCCCCAGTTACTTGTTACTGCCTTTATCTCCAGATAACAGCAGTAACTACTAATCATATATTAATTATTTAGTGATCTGCAGATAACGAAGCTTGTGTAGTTTCTTTTCAAAATAAAACACTTCAGTGTTTCAGATTAATGAAACATTCATTGTATTTATAAAAACAGAAGAAAAAATGATTAAAATACTTTCTGCTTGTGTTATCAGTCTTTTCACTTCAGATTTAGACTTTTTAACATGTTTATATTATTTTACTTAACCTGACAAATAGTTATAAAACTATCACGTTAACAATAAACACTGAATGTAAAAGACTGAATTAGGAAGCAGGTTAATAATAATTTAACTCGTTAAGCTCAACATCACAGAATAATAATACCACTGATTGATTCAGATACTGTTTGTGTGGGTTTAAGCTGTAGCTGAGTGTGATTCCATCAGAATCTTCAGTCCTGAGGGGAAACTCACCACACATTATTACTGTGGCAGCCGTGATCCATCACAGGAAGCAGGAGGCACACCGCCAAAATAAAGCTGGCAATGAACCATCAGGGACATGTGCTGAAGAGTGGACCAGTTCTGACATCTGCAAACACAGCTTCAATGAACAGCTTTAGCAAGTAATAACACATTTATTCCTATTATATCTATATTTATACTCGGTGCAGTAGTAAAGTCGTCTAACAGGACTCCACTGATATGAAGACGTTTCCAGGTATTAGTCAGTGTCTTTCCTTGGAAAAGGAACAGAAAGGTTTCACTCACATTGTTGAAACATTCAGATTTTATCAATGATTTATTGTTGTATAAATATCCCAAAATTGACAACTAGAACTACAGTTTGACTCCACAAAGAAAAGACGATTTATTATTCCTGTTTCCTGGTTTCAGCCTCAAGAGACATATAAAAAAATGATGAATGAATGATGAAACGTTCACAGGTTAAAATTACAGAGAATTAACAGGAATAAACAGGAATAAACAAGAATAAACAGGACCAGGACTAACCAGGACCAATAAGTCCCTTTCTATGTCTGCTGCCAGCTGTTGGGTTGTGGATTTCATTCTGGATCTGGTTGGATGTGGATGATTCTGGTCCTGTTGTATTTCTGATCTCAGATCATTGATTATTGATTTATTATTATTATTGATAATAAGTATTGATGATTCTGCTGTTAACTCTTCACTCCTTTAATACATCACTGTTCTGAGCTGAGGTTTAAAACCAGATTAACAGCATCACTGTGATTCACTGGTGTTCTACCTGAGATGGGTCTGTTTTGTTGCCATAGTAATGAGTCACATGTTACATGTTCTGTAACCAAAGGTCAACACGAGACTTTATTTCCTTAAAGCCAGTTTACTGCGGTCTGATTTTCACATGGGTTCACTGGGAGTAAATGAGAGGTTTAAACCTGGAAAACGCATTATTACACATATGTTGATTATTACACACCTGGAACACACATTATCACACGTATGTAGTTTATTACATGCCAGGAACACGCATTATTACATGTATGTAGATTATTACACGCCAGGAACACGCATTATTACATGTATGTAGATTATTACACGCCAGGAACACGCATTATTACATGTATGTAGATTATTACACGCCAGGAACACGCATTATTACATGTATGTAGATTATTACACACCAGGAACACTCATTATTACACGTATGTAGATTATTACACACCAGGAACATGCATTATTACACTATGTAGATTATTACACACCAGGAACACGCATTATTACATGTATGTAGATTATTACACGCCAGGAACACGCATTATTACATGTATGTAGATTATTACACACCAGGAACACTCATTATTACACGTATGTAGATTATTACACACCAGGAACATGCATTATTACACGTATGTAGATTATTACACACCTGGAACATGCATTATTACACGTATGTAGATTATTACACACCAGGAACATGCATTATTACACATATGTAGATTATTGCACACCTGGAACACGCATTATCACCCGTATGTAGATTATTACACACCTGGAACACGCATTGTTACACATATGTAGATTATTACACACCTGGAACATGCATTATTACACGTATGTAGATTATTACACGCCAGGAACAAGCATTATTACACGTATGTAGATTATTACACACCAGGAACACGCATTATTATGCGTATGTATATTATTACACGCCAGGAACACGCATTATTATGCGTATGTATATTATTACACGCCAGGAACACCCATTATTACACATATGTTGATTATTACACACCTGGAACACGCATTATTACGCATATGTAGATTATTACACACCTGGAACACACATTATTACGTGTATGTAGATTATTACACGCCTGTAACACGCATTATTACATGTATGTAGATTATTAAACACCGGGATCACGCATTATTCCACGTATGTAGATTATTACACACCAGGAACACGCATTATTACACGTATGTAGATTATTACACAGCAGGAACACGCATTATTACACATATGTCGATTATTACACACCTGGAACACGCATTATTACACGTATGTAGTTTATTACACACCTGGAACACGCATTATCACACATATTTAGATTATTACGCGCCAGGAACACTCATTATTACGCGTATGTAGATTATTACACACCTGGAAAATGCATTATTACACATATGTAGATTATTACATGCCAGGAACACGCATTATTACATGTATGTAGATTATTACACGCCAGGAACACGCATTATTACATGTATGTAGATTATTACACGCCAGGAACACGCATTATTACATGTATGTAGATTATTACACGCCAGGAACACGCATTATTACACGTATGTAGATTATTACACACCTGGAACACGCATTATCACATGTATGTAGATTATTACACACCTGGAAGACACATTATTACGTGTATGTAGATTATTACACGCCTGTAACACGCATTATTACGCATATGTAGATTATTACACACCTGGAACACACATTATTACGTGTATGTAGATTATTACACGCCTGTAACACGCATTATTACATGTATGTAGATTATTAAACACCGGGATCACGCATTATTCCACGTATGTAGATTATTACACACCAGGAACACGCATTATTACACGTATGTAGATTATTACACAGCAGGAACACGCATTATTACACATATGTCGATTATTACACACCTGGAACACGCATTATCACACGTATGTAGTTTATTACACACCTGGAACACGCATTATCACACGTATTTAGATTATTACGCGCCAGGAACACTCATTATTACGCGTATGTAGATTATTAAACACCGGGAACCTGCATTATTCCACGTATGTAGATTATTACACACCAGGAACACACATTATTACACGTATGTAGATTATTACACACCTGGAACACGTATTATTACACATATGTCGATTATTACACACCTGGAACACACATTATCACACGTATGTAGTTTATTACACACCTGGAACACGCATTATCACACGTATTTAGATTATTACGCGCCAGGAACAGTCATTATTACGCGTATGTAGATTATTAAACACCGGGAACCTGCATTATTCCACGTATGTAGATTATTACACACCAGGAACACACATTATTACACGTATGTAGATTATTACACACCAGGAACACGCATTATTACACGTATGTAGATTATTACACGCCTGGAACACGCATTATTACACGTATGTAGATTATTACATACCAGGAACACGCATTATTACACGTATGTAGATTATTACACGCCTGGAACACGCATTATCACACGTATGTAGATTATTACACACCAGGAACACACATTATTACACGTATGTAGATTATTACACACTAGGAACACGCATTATTACACGTATGTAGATTATTACACGCCTGGAACACGCATTATTACGCGTATGTAGATTATTAAACACTGGGAACACGCATTATTACATGTATGTAGATTATTACACACCAGGAACACGCATTATTACACGTATGTAGATTATTACACGCCTGGAACACGCATTATCACACGTATGTAGATGATTACACACCAGGAACACACATTATTACACGTATGTAGATTATTACACACCAGGAACACGCATTATTACACGTATGTAGATTATTACACGCCCGGAACACGCGTTATTACGCGTACGTAGATTATTAAACACCGGGAACACGCATTATTACACGTATGTAGATTATTACCCACCAGGAACACGCATTATTACACGTATGTAGATTATTACACACCAGGAACACGCATTATTACACGTATGTAGATTATTACACACCAGGAACACGCATTATTACACGTATGTAGATTATTACACACCAGGAACATGCATTATTACACGTATGTAGATTATTACACACCAGGAACACGCATTATTACACGTATGTAGATTATTACACACCAGGAACACACATGGCCATTATTCTGCACAATTAACAAATGTGACTTCCTGTTGATTATTTGTGTTTGGGTGATATTTATTGCTGAATGAAGTTTGTTAGAAACATGGAAACGTCTAATATTTTCTACTTTAACTGTGTGAATCTTATTTTTTATTGAACATCTCAACCTTTACCTCTACTACATTATCTATAATGATTACACTCACACCTTTCTATGTCATGGAGCTTTATTTAAACATTTCTTCAGACAGATTATAAATTATGTAGAACTGCACAGACTTAATTCATTCTTTACTTCCACTATGTTGATTTTTTATTTTTTTTGCTTCATTTCTCATTTAAAGCAGCTAATAATTAATGGACTTTTATGATGTCTGATGAACTATGCATGATCGCTGGAATTTGATGAAACCACAAAGAATTATTAGTCGTTTCTGTTTCAGCTCAAAGCTGATCAAACATCCTGAGGAGGTTTTAGTACATGTTTCAGAATCATTTAGTATATCATGAACATGTATAGCAGTGTTAGCAGCAGCAGCGTTAGCAGCAATAGTGTTAGTAGCAGCAGTGTTAGCAACAGTAGTGTTAGCAGCAGCAGTAGCAGCAGTGTTAGCAGCAGTATTGATAGCAGCAGTAGTGAAGACAAACTACAGTGAAGTCTTATCCATTCAGATATATTCACTTCCTGTTTGAAGTGTCTAATAGTGTGTAATAGTAGTTTATAGATGGTTAAGGCTGATATTTAGTTAGTGTTTACCTCTCTGATATTAATATATATTAAATAAGAAAAAAAAACAAGAAATAAAACAATAATGGACAAAGAAAGACAACCTGTAAAACCTTTAATCCAAAAATGTGTTGGAAGAAAATGTACTATATATATATATATATATATATATATATATATATATATATATATATATATATATATATATATATATATATATATATCCTAATCCTAAAATGGTCACTTCCTGAGTGTCAGGACCAGTCTAAGCAGAAGAAGGTTTGTATCTTGGCTTGAAGAAAAAGGTTTTTGGCAGATTCATCTTTGTCTTATTTGGATTCTTGGAAGTTTCAAAGTGAAGAACAGGAAGCACTTTGTGTTTGAGTGTAAGCTGCAGGTCTCAGATGAGCCTGGAACCTGAAGGTTTCCATCATTACTGCATCAGTTCACTGCTCAGGCTGCTGATTGGCTAAGATTCAGGAATCACATCTCTAATCTCTATTAATCAAATGAATCAAATCTCTGTTAAAGTTCCTTCTAAACCTCTGGTTGCTGCCACTTTAAGAGACTCCATCTTAGTTTAAAACCTCAAACAAATCAATTAATTATTGAATTAAATGTGATGTGATAGCTGTTGTTGTTTACTTGTTTACAGGTGACAGAGACCAGGACGGGGCCTCTCGGCTGTAGCAGCTACGACAACCTGGACTCAGTCAGTTCCATCCTGCTGCAGAGTCCTGAGAGCAAGCTGCACCTGCAAGGTAAAAAACAACAATAAACAATAACCAACAACAAACAACACACAATCAACAACAAACAAGCTGCACCTGCAACGTAAACAACAACAATAAACAATAACCAACAACAAACAACACACAATCAACAACAAACAGGCTGCATCTGCAAGGTAAACAACAACAATAAACAATAACCAACAACAAACAACACACAATCAACAACAAACAAGCTGCACCTGCAAGGTAAACAACAACAATAAACAATAACCAACAACAAACAACACACAATCAACAACAAACAGGCTGCATCTGCAAGGTAAACAACAACAATAAACAATAACCAACAACAAACAACACACAATCAACAACAAACAAGCTGCACCTGCAAGGTAAACAACAATAAACAACAACAAACAACACAACAACAGCAGCAGTGTATTTGTTTTTCTGTAAACATAAACACTATCAGAAAGTTTCAAGTGAACTTGATTTGACCAAAGATGAAATTAATCAATTAAAGTTTGGAGCAGATTCAATAGATGAATTAGCATGAAGACGATGATGGTGTTTCAGCTGCTAGTGGCTCCTCATGAAGAAGGACTGATGAAGGACTGATGAAGGTCTGATGAAGGTCTGATGAAGGTCTGATGAAGGACTGATGGAGTGATGATGGAGTGATGAAGGACTGATGAAGGTCTGATGAAGGACTGATGAAGGACTGATGAAGGTCTGATGAAGGACTGATGAAGGACTGATGAAGGTCTGATGAAGGACTGATGAAGGTCTGATGACGTTCTGATGAAGGTCTGATGAAGGACTGATGGAGTGATGATGGACTGATGAAGGTCTGATGAAGGACTGATGGAGTGATGATGGACTGATGAAGGTCTGATGAAGGACTGATGAAGGTCTGATGAAGGACTGATGGAGTGATGATGGACTGATGAAGGTCTGATGAAGGACTGATGAATGTCTGATGAAGGACTGATGAAGGACTGATGAAGGACTGATGAAGGTCTGATGAAGTTCTGATGAAGGTCTGATGGAGTGATGATGGACTGATGAAGGTCTGATGAAGGACTGATGGAGTGATGATGGAGTGATGAAGGACTGATGAAGGACTGATGAAGGTCTGATGAAGGACTGATGAAGGACTGATGAAGGACTGATGAAGGACTGATGAAGGTCTGATGAAGGTCTGATGGAGTGATGATGGAGTCATGAAGGTCTGATGAAGGTCTGATGAAGTTCTGATGAAGGACTGATGAAGGTCTGATGAAGGACTGATGAAGGACTGATGAAGGTCTGATGACTTTCTGATGAAGGACTGATGAAGGTCTGATGAAGGACTGATGAAGGACTGATGAAGGTCTGATGAAGGACTGATGAAGGACTGATGAAAGTCTGATGAAGGACTGATGAAGGACTGATGAAGGACTGATGAAGGACTGATGAAGGTCTGATGAAGGACTGATGAAGGACTGATGAAGGTCTGATGAAGGACTGATGAAGGACTGATGAAGGTCTGATGACTTTCTGATGAAGGACTGATGAAGGACTGATGAAGGACTGATGAAGGTCTGATGAAGGACTGATGAAGGAACTGATGAAGGTCTGATGAAGGACTGATGAAGGTCTGATGAAGGACTGTTAAGGACTGATGAAGGACTGATGAAGGTCTGATGAAGGTCTGATGAAGGACTGATGAAGGACTGATGAAGGTCTGATGAAGGACTGATGAAGGACTGATGAAGGACTGATGAAGGTCTGATGAAGGACTGATGAAGGTCTGATGAAGGTCTGATGAAGGACTGATGAAGGACTGATGAAGGTCTGATGACTTTCTGATGAAGGTCTGATGACTTTCTGATGAAGGACTGATGAAGGACTGATGAAGGACTGATGAAGGTCTGATGAAGGACTGATGAAGGACTGATGAAGGACTGATGAAGGTCTGATGAAGGACTGATGAAGGTCTGATGAAGGTCTGATGAAGGTCTGATGAAGGTCTGATGAAGGTCTGATGAAGGTCTGATGAAGGACTGATGAAGGACTGATGAAGGACTGATGAAGGACTGATGAAGGTCTGATGAAGGACTGATGAAGGTCTGATGAAGGACTGATGAAGGTCTGATGAAGGACTGATGAAGGTCTGATGAAGGACTGATGAAGGACTGATGAAGGACTGATGAAGGACTGATGAAGGTCTGATGAAGGACTGATGAAGGTCTGATGAAGGACTGATGAAGGTCTGATGAAGGACTGATGAAGGTCTGAAACAGAGATGAAACAGAGCAGAGTAACAGTTTCTGTTGTGGAAGCAGCTCTTTAAACAGACATGTGGATTCTATAACTGAACTAACAGCTGTTGTACCAGGTGAACCTAGGTCTTTGTAACCATGGTAACTGAGTAGGATCAGGCTGCTGAAACTGTAAAATTCAAAGTGCTCTCCAAACATGAATTTATAATTTTAACTGCAGCCTCCAGACCTTAACCAGGAGGAACAGGAAAAAAACCCAAGTCTCCTGATGAAACATCAGTTGTAGTTTTTGTGTATTAATGGAGCTGATATCAGAATAAATCAGTAACAACAGTTTTTGTTCCCTGAGGACAGTTTGTGGTCGAGTGTCTGAACAGATTCTTCTTCTTCCTCTGATTCATTAAACTCTGAGGATCATTTCTCTGAAATCACAGAACGTCTCGATCTGCTCACGATTGATACATGTTAGGAAAGCTAAATGAGCAATTAGTGTGTGTGTGTGTGTGTGTGTGTGTGTGTGTGTGTGTGTGTGCTTGTGTGCTTGTGTGCATGTGTGTGTCTGTGTGCGTATATCTGTGTGCGTGCGTGCATGTGTGTGTGTGTGTGTGTGTGCGCGTGTGCATGTGTGTGTCTGTGTGCGTATATCTGTGTGCGTGCGTGCATGTGTGTGTGTGTGCGCGTGCGTATATCTGTGTGCGTGCATGTGTGTGCGTATGTGTGTGTGTGTTCCAGTCTGTGCTGCTACACTTCTATTAAAGTATATTAATTAAAGTATATTCATTCAGTTTATTAGATTCAGTCTTTAATTCTCCTCCTGTCACCGACACATTTTAAATGTAATAATTATCTTCTTTTATTCTCTGCTGCAGATCATTTTCTGTCCTTTTAACACACTTGTGTTTGTTTGTAAAGAAGAAGAATTAAGAC
Source organism: Lepturacanthus savala (assembly GCA_030544235.1). NCBI lineage: Eukaryota > Metazoa > Chordata > Actinopteri > Scombriformes > Trichiuridae > Lepturacanthus > Lepturacanthus savala. The sequence goes on from CM060484.1 coordinate 31,761,052, forward strand.
TTAATGACTAATTAAAGTGTAATGAAAGGTCCGGTCAGTTTTATAGTTCCTACAGTTTGTCCTTTAATGAAGAGATGATCCAACAACCAGAGGAGAAGCTGATGTTTGTGATTTGAGGCCAAATCAATAAATAAAATCAACAGGATTCAACCTCAGAGCAACAAGAAGAAAACAATGTTCTCTGACAAATAAGAAACAACATGTGTTTGTCTCCTGCCTGAAGTCACACACAGCAGCTCTGACCGTAGGAGGACTCGACCTCTAAGACCCCTGACCTCTGACCCTGACCTTTGACCTCTGATCTTTACCACACAAGCAGCTCACAAACCTCTGGATTTTAAACTGTGGGGAGGAGCCACATCTGTAGAAAAGGAAACATCAGGAGCAGTAGAGATCTGCTGAAGAAGATCCATATATACATGTGTGTATATATATATATATATATATATATATATATATATATATATATATATATATATATATATATATACACACAGGTATATATCTTAGGTCTTAGAGGTCGAGTCCTCCTACGGTCAGAGCTGCTGTGTGTGACTTCAGGCAGGAGACAAACACATGCTGTTTCTTATTTGTCAGAGAACATTGTTTTCTTCTGTCTGTATGTATGTATATGTATATATATATATCCTTCATCCCCTCCTCCATCCATCCTGAAAAGGAATAAAGCCATAAAAACCTTAATCCAGATGAGTTGTTTTATTATTTGTTTTATTTTAATTGCTGCTGAATTAAATCAGGTTTTATCAGTAGCAGCAGACATGATGCAGTAACAGAAACTGACTCTATTCCATTCTGATAATTAAACTTTGAATCATTCTTTTCTTTGTTTTTTATTCTGTGGAACTCATCAGAACTTTATTTATTCACCTCCTGCTGCAAAGATTCTGAGAAATAAACCAAACATCTGATCAGCTGCTGAATTTAAGCTGAATCCTGGTTGAAACTCTGGAAACACTGACCCGTCTGGACCTTCATGAGTTTACTCTGTCTCTGATCTCATTCATTCATCTTCTATACCTGATTCCTCATGGTCTGCTGCAGCCAATCACAGCTCATTACAGGTGAGCGGCAGGATCCACCCAGACAGGTAGCAGCCTATCATGGAGCGCGCGCACACACACACACACACACACACACACACACACACACTCCTACAGTGATTTAGAGTCTCCATTTAACCTCAGCATGTTTTTGGACTGTGGGATGAAGCTGGAGAACCTGGAGAAAACCCACCAGACACAGAGAACATGAACCTCCACACAGAAAGGACCCAGACCCAGGACCAAGGAGGTCTAGTACCTGTGACCTTCTGGTGTGAGTCACTAACCCCTGCTCCACCGGGTCGCCTCAGTCTCTGATCTGATCCCAGGAAAGATGTTTTACTTTAAATCACCAACAAGTGAAAAAATACTGAGATCTGAAATGTTCTCTATGAGCTGCAGATAATACTGACTGGATCTGGTCTGGACCGGTGGATCTGGTCTGGATGTAGTGGATCTGGTCCTGGGTGTAGTGGATCTGGTCTGGATCTGGTCTGGATGTGGTGGATTTGGTCTGGATCTGGTGGATCTGGTCCTGAGTGTAGTGGAGCTGGTCTGGATGTGGTGGATCTGGTCCTGGGTGTAGTGGAGCTGGTCTGGATGTGGTGGATCTGGTCCTGGGTGTAGTGGATCTGGACCATTGAAAAAAAATAGTATACTAATATAATATATATAATATAATCACTACTTTAAGTACATTTATCTGATACTTTTTCTTTATTGAAGTAACATGTTTAATTCAGGACTTTTACATGCTATTGAGTATTTAGTGATTTCTTCTAGACCAGAGAGGAGCAGAGTTCTAAGTTTTCACCCCTGGACAAAGGAAGTGGAACTATCCAAGGAAACCAGCTCTAGTCTGTTTAAAGTGACTAAATGAAGAGGTGTAAAGCTCCTCAGTGTCACATCCTTTAACAAGATGATGAATGATCATTGATTCAAAAACATCAACAGCAGCTAG
>CM060484.1:31768073-31865573 GCA_030544235.1 Lepturacanthus savala
TCTTCCCTTTGTTCTGATCACTGCTTTACACACTCTTATCTTTCTCTTAATGAGCTTCAACAGGTCATCACCTGACATGGTTTCACTTCATCGTTGTGTCTTATCATTATGTGTCATGAAAATAAACATTGAATGAGAAGGTGAGTCCAAGCCTTTGGCCTGGACTGAATATACATCATCCACATTTTTAGATTAATCTCCAACTATTTTAATAATAGAAAAGAGAACAACAATTTAAACAATTTTAGTTAAAATATTTATGTCAAACTTGAATCTGAATGAATAAAACTGTAGATAAATGCAGCTTAATATAAAGTAGCATCATATGGAAATACTCAAGTAAAGTACAAGTACCTGAAATTCTCCTGCAGTACCTGCAGTTCACTCCCTGAGTGAATGGACCTCGTTAATTTCTTCATATTTAGTTGTTGAGATGCAGCTTCTTCCTGTTTGTTACAGAATGAGTTTGTTAGTGAATCAGCAGATTGTGTAAATATGTTCCTGTAAATACTAACACAGGAACATGAATTCTGTATTTTGGGACGTTTGATGTGTTTCTGAGATAAAGCGGAGCTTCTGATCTGAGTCGTGTTCTGACACTTTGAGGCCAATCCTGTCGTCTCCAGCAGAAATGGAAATGTCAGCTTGTCATCCACCTCTCCTCCCCCTCTCCAGGGTTCTTGTAAAACATGTGATTTCTGCAAAGTGTGTGTGCGTGCATGTGTGTTTGTGCATGTGCATGCGTGCGTGTGTGTGTGTGTGTGCGCGTGTGTGTGTGTGTGGTAGATTATTGTATGTTTCTGTGTGCAGGTGTGAACATGAGTGTATGATACGAGTATAATACATCAGTGGTTGAAGTCCTCTACAGCTCCTGCTGTGCTGCAACACATGATAGAACCACTTCAACACTGCAGCTGAAAACAGGAATGAAAACAGGAATTATTAAAAAAAAAACAAAACCAGAGATAAACCACCAGAAATGATTAGAAACACCAATAAACCATCATCGTCCAGGACATTCCTCCTTCAAGATAACTCCATTTCTCTTCTTATCTAAACCATGATAGAACAACCTGAACCCTGCTCCTAGACTTCTAGTCCTGCTACCGTTACAGCTGCTCTTCCACTGGTCTTCCACTGGTCTTCCATTGGTCTTCCACTGGTCTTCCACTGGTCTTCCATTGGTCTTCCATTGGTCTTCCACTGGTCTTCCACTGGTCTTCCATTGGTCTACCATTGGTCTACCATTGGTCTTCCATTGGTCTTCCATTGGTCTTCCACTGGTCTTCCACTGGTCTTCCATTGGTCTTCCATTGGTCTACCATTGGTCTTCCACTGGTCTTCCACTGGTCTTCTACTGGTCTTCCACTGGTCTTCCATTGGTCTACCACTGGTCTTCCATTGGTCTTCCATTGGTCTTCCACTGGTCTTCTACTGGTCTTCCATTGGTCTTCCATTGGTCTTCCACTGGTCTTCTACTGGTCTTCCATTGGTCTTCCACTGGTCTTCTGACAAACAGTATGTCCACCTTCATCATGTCAACCACATCTCAACCTTTCCTCTGTTCCTCATCTCCTTCTCTGACCAACAGTCTGATTTCCACCAGCACCGTGTGTGTGTGTGTGTGTGTGTGTGTGTGTGTGTGTGTGTGTGTGTGTGTGTGTGTGATTGCGTGCACCTTTGGTCTAAGTGGTCTTTGTTAACCCGGACCTCAACTGATCTGGTATGTCATAGATTTTAATCGCATGTTAGCAAACATGTTGGCAAAAGTTTCATGTTGGATGCTCTTCCTGACGCAACCCTCTTATCAGTAACCACCAGAAACCACCAGGGGGCAGCACTTGGCTCAGTGGGTGGATCCAGGATTAGAGACCCCCTCCCTGCCTCTCCACTAGTATCAATAGATGAATAAAATGAAACAGAAACCAGTAGAATCGTATCAAAATCTGAAGGGAAACCATTTCCTTGCCGTCGTCAGTGTTTCAGTGTGTCTATCAAAGGACAATCAGCCTCAACAATAGCTGCAACCTGTGGTTTCAGCTGTGGCCTCGTTCTGTTTATATATTTAGATGTAATTCCTGCATCCTCGCTGCTTTCTGTGCAAACAGAAGAATGCAGCAGTGTTTGTTCAGAGATAATGTTCTAGACAGAGTTCTGTTCCTCTCAGATACTGAAACTATTCACACACACACACACACACACACACACACGTTTGTATGTTCTAGGAAATGGAATTTTCTACCTCTGTTGTTTTGCTGTTTCTAATATATTCATCCAGTCAGTGAACAAAGCTGCAGGAAACAATATGTGAGATGAAAGTATTGATCAGAAGTGTCTGACACAATGTCCATATATTCAAAAACTATTAAATAGATAATAAAGAATACTAAATAGATTGAAAAATAAAGTTTAGAGTCAACGTCTATTCAACAACACGAGTTGCTGCTTCCAGTGATCTGACAACATCTTTCATAATCTACTATAATCTGCTATAATCTACTCTAATCTATTATAATCTGCTATAATCTGATCAAATCTACTTGGCAGCAACGCTTGGTGTGTGACGCTCATCAGAAACTCAAAGAAACGCTGAGATATTCTGAGAACAGCAGCTGATTTAAAGAAGAAAGAGGATAAACACCTGAGCTGCACCTTCACCTCCAGCTGTTAAACTGGAGCTTTGTGTGAAATTGGCCAACACAGCAAATGTTGAAAATAAAGGAATAAAAGGCTGTGGTGTGTTAAGTAGCAGGGGATTAGCTGCAGGAGCAGCAGCAATCTTCCAGCTCAGAGCTCTCAGCTCCTGTATCAACCATCACCTCCAACAGTAATTTAATGCTCCCATTCAACTTACGCACTTTATTGCACCACTGGATTAAGTAATGATTATTTTGCGAAATTGCGGCCACACGATGGTCAATTAATCTTTAATGAAAGTAAGTTATGAGGCGCAGCAACAAGCAGCGACTGAGCCAACGCTGCTGCAGCTACTCATCGATCTCAGCACAACACAAACAGCTGCTTTACATTCATCACATGTCCAAATGCTGCTGCTACATACGTGACCAAAAGGACACGCTGCCACAGCAGCACTCATTTATTTACAGGCTGCAGGAATTACAGGGATTCAATAGCTGCAGGAGGAGGGTTAGCATCTATATATATATATATATATATATATATATATATATATATATATATATATATATATATATATATATATATACAGAGAAAGAGAGAGAGAATAATATGAGACAGGACGGAGGATAAATGTTTTCACTCTGATTAGTTTCTCATTTAATTTTTGGCTGCAGGTCTGTGGCTCATGTTGATGGATTCACTCTGATCACATGACGTCATCTCTACAAACACATGAAACAGGAGGAGGAGAGAGGAGCAGGAGGAGGAGAGTCATTGATGGAGGAGGTGCAGCCAGAGGAGGAGGGAGGAGCTGAACCAGAACCTCCTCATGAAGCTGGTTGATGGTTGGATTCTCCTTCTCCTCCATCTCACTGATGCAGCAGCAACAAACACATTAAAAAGGTCCATTCACTTTAGAAATTTCCTGTGTGTTTGATTTGGGACTAAACTACCATCTCTACTGTTTACTGAGGAAGATACAGGTATCAGCTCCTCCTGGTCAGGTATCAGCTCCTCCTGGTCAGGTATCAGCTCCTCCTGGTCAGGTATCAGCTCCTCCTGGTCAGATATCAGCTCCTCCTGGTCAGGTATCAGCTCCTCCTGGTCAGGTATCAGCTCCTCCTGGTCAGATATCAGCTCCTCCTGGTCAGGTATCAGCTCCTCCTGGTCAGATATCAGCTCCTCCTGGTCAGATATCAGTTTTCTGTTCTGTACACACACACACACACACACACACACACACACACACACACACACTTAATCCTAGTCAGTATAACTCTATTACATGTTCTTATTAAGATGTTGGTTTCATTTCATTTTTATTTCTTTTTTAATTGAGCGTCCAATTCTTTTTTTATTTGTTTCATATTTTCTCTCCTTCATGATTTAATGTGTTCATGCACATTAAACTAAAACAATAATTAATAGAGATTAACAGACCTGTGTTCCATGTTTTTGAAGCTGAATCATCACATTAAACCTTCATCTGCTGTAATTCAGCTTCACTTCAGTTTTTCTGCTGCTGTAATGATTCAATAGGAAATAATTTGCTGACTTTACTGTTGGTTTCAGACACATTATGATGATTTTGCATAAACGGATTTTCCTGTTTTCACCTTTAGGTGAAAATAATACACCAGCAGCAAAACGAATGCATCGTTCATCATTCAGTAACATGTCCTGCTGCTGAAGCTGTTTGTGCTCAGCAAACCTTATTAAGGAAATATGAAGGAAATAATACGGCCGGTTCCATTCCACAGCAACAAATCTATTTAGGGCTTTTCCAATCCAGCGGCTTGTAGAGACGCCATTTATTTCCTGAACAGAACAGTACTGCTGCTGTGTGTTTGGCCAGCAGCTTCACATTATTATATACTATATATATATATATATATATATATATATATATATATATATATATATATATATATATATATATATATATATATAGATCTGTTTTATAGATCTATATAACGGATCCAAATGAAAACACCAACATTCAGATAGTTTTTCTTCCTCTGATATTATTCATTCAGTCTTTCGATCATTTTATTTATTCTGATTAGTGGGGTCAGTCTAAACTGTCACTGGATGTGCTTCAGTTTGTGACATCACAAAGTGTCATCTACAGCACAGTTAAAGGCAACAATTGATTTAGAACATTGTTATTGGCTGTGATCAAGCTTTTTTTTTTTTTTTTGACACATTCAGTCCCTAAAACATGTTATTCATTAATAATAATAATAACTATTCTAATAATAGAATTGGAGCCGGTAACAACACAGTTGGTGTGTGCATTTGTTAAATTGAGTTGAGATGAATGAATGCATTAAACAGTGGTTTTGTTGTCGTGTTCCAGGGCTACAGGTGATCTTCCCAGACTACCTGCAGGAGAAGTTCGTCCAATCAGCTCTCAGCTACATCATGTGTAACGGCGAGGGCGAGTACCTGTGCAGCAACAACCAGTGCATGTGTCGCTGTGCTGATGAGTTTCCTCAGTGTAACTGTCCCACCACTGACATCCACATCATGGAGAACACGCTGCTGGGCATGGGAGAGTCCTGGACCACGTCCTACAAGGACTTCGAGACCTCCGGTCAGTGAATGCACTTATTGCACTATATATATCAATTTAGTATTTATTTATTTGTATGTTATTAAATTATTACCTAAATTAATGACATTTGTATAAAATCTGCAGCAGTGACAGAATAGAAAATGTGTGTGAAGTCCAGTTGTAGCTTCATGTTTAACCTGTAGGGGTCAAAGGTGAATCACAGCCTCCTGTTCATGGGAGGAGCGGCGGTCTGTTGGTAACGGTAACAGTCTGTTGCTAGCGGTAACTGTCTGTTGCTAACGGTAACGGTGTGTTGCTAACGGTAACAGTTCAATGTTTAATGATAGAAAAACTCTCATGAAACTTGTATTTAATTCAAAATCAAACAAATATGTTTTATTAATACAGAATAATAGTTATTTAATATTCATAATGTTTAATATCAATAATTAATATCAGTTATAAGGAAATATAATTAAAATTAAATCTCTACATCATCAAAATCAATCAATAAATCTGAATTCATTAATATTCTTTCTTTATGTGGTGATTTTCTACTTGAACTTAAATGAAGGAACCACAGAAACTTCATTTATCTATACATTATATCACATAAAAGCTGATAAACACATGGATGTTTGATAAAGTGACGGCAGCAGGAAGTTCAGACATTTATATAGATTATAAATGATAGATTATAGATTATATATAGAGAGTTTTGAGAGGGCACCCACAGTAGAACCCATTAATAATAATAATATTTGTGATTATTATTATTATAAGTGATGCGTTTTCTGTTGCAGCTTCACTGTAAACTACAGCATCAGAACTTTGACAGAAAATTCAATTGTAGATGAAAACCAACGTTAAAGGAGTTTTATCAAAGATCAGAAATAATTTAATAAATTAAGTAGAAACTGATGATAAAATCATCATCATGTTTCTATTGAATGAATGAACAGGTGTTGAACCGGTTGTGATGTCACAACAGTAGCCCCTCCCTCCTGAATCCTATTTGTGACCTCACTTTTTGCTCACCCGATCACAACAGAGCAGGTAGGGGAGGGGTCTAAGAGTAGAATGTCTGGATCATCACATAAAACCTAACTCCTCCTCCTCCTGCTCCTCCTCCTGACTCCTCCTCCTCCTACTGACTCCTCTTCCTCCTCCTCCTGACTTCTCCTGCTCCTCCTCCTCCTCCCTCTACTCCTGACTCCTCCTCTTCCTCCCCCTACTCTGACTCCTCCTCTTCCTCCTCTTCCTCCTCCTGCTTCTCCTCCTCCTCCTCCTGACTCCTCGTCTTCCTCCTCCTGCTCCTCATCCTCCTCCACCTCCTCTTCCTGTTCCTCCTCCTCCTTCTCCTCCTCCTGCTGCTCCTCCTCAGATGAGTTTAAGTCGTTCCTGAAGCGCCTCCCCTCCACCCACTTCCTCCCCATCAGCAGTGTGCACCTCCTGTGGGGGAGTGACTGGGACCTCCAGGCTCGGTACCGGCTGCTCCAGAGTTCCCTGGAGGTCCAGAGGCTGAAGATCCAGAAAACAGCCAGAAAACTGTTTGGACTGAGCATCAGATGTCACCATAACCCCAGTCACCAGCTGCCGAGAGAGAGGTATGATACACACACCTATACACACCTATACACACACCTATACACACTTATACACACTTATACACACACCTATAAACACCTACACACACCTATACACACCTATGCACACACCTATACACACCTATACACACCTATACACGCACCTATACACACACCTATACACACCTATACACGCACCTATACACACTTATACACACTTATACACACACCTATACACACCTACACACACCTATACACACCTATGCACACACCTATACACACCTATACACGCACCTATACACACTTATACACACACCTATACACACCTATGCACACACCTATACACACTTATACACACACCTATACACACACCTATACACACCTATACACGCACCTATACACACTTATACACACACCTATACACACACCTATACACACCTATACACACACCTATACACGCACCTATACACACCTATACACGCACCTATACACACTTATACACACCTATACACACCTATACACACACCTATACACACCTATACACACACCTATACACACCTATACACGCACCTATACACACTTATACACACCTATACACACACCTATACACACCTATACACACACCTACACACCTATACACACACCTATACACACCTATACACACTTATACACACACCTATACACACACCTATACACACCTATAAACACCTATACACACCTATACACGCACCTATACACACTTATACACACACCTATACACACACCTATACACGCACCTATACACACTTATACACACACCTATACACACTTATACACACACCTATACACACCTATACACACACCTATACACACACCTATACACACCTATACACACACCTATAGACACCTATACACACACCAATACACACCTATACACACACCTCTACACACCTATACACACCTACACACACCTATACACACCTATACACACTTATACAGACACCTATACACACCTATACACACCTATACACACCTATACACACACCAATACACACCTATACACACACCTATACACACACCTATACACACACCTCTACACACCTATACACACCTACACACACCTATACACACCTATACACACACCTATACACACCTATACACACACTATTCACACACTATACACACTATTCACACACTATACACACATTATAAACACACTATACAATCTATTCACAAACTATTCACACACTATACACACACTATACACACACTATACCTATACACACTTATACACATACCTATACACACACCTATACACACTTATACACACACCTATACACACCTACACACACCTATACACACCTATACACACACCAATACACACCTATACACACACCTATACACACACCTATACACACACCTCTACACACCTATACACACCTACACACACCTATACACACCTATACACACACCTATACACACCTATACACACACCTATACACGCCTATACACACACTATTCACACACTATACACACTATTCACACCTATTCACACACTATACACACATTATAAACACACTATACAATCTATTCACAAACTATTCACACACTATACACACACTATACACACCTATTTACACACTATACACACACTATTCACACCTATTTACACACTAGTCACACATTATACACAACTATTTACACACTATACACACACTATTCACACACTATTCACACACTAGTCACACATTATACACAACTATTTACACACTATACACACACTATACACACACTATTCACACACTATTCACACACTAGTCACACATTATACGCACCTATTTACACACTATACACACACTATACACACACTATACAACCTATTCAAACACTAGTCACACACTATACACATACTATTGATACACTATTCCCAGACTATACACACTATTCACACACTAGTCACACATTATGCACACCTATTTACACACTATACACACACTATACATACACTATTCACACACTATTCAAACACTATACACACTATCCACACCTATTCACACACTATACACACATTATATACACACTATTCACACACTATACATACACTATGCACACGCTATACACACCTATTCATACACTATTCACACACTAGTCACACATTATACACAAGTATTTACACACTATACACACCTATACACACTTATACACACACCTATACACACCTACACACACCTATACACACCTACACACACCTATACACACACCTATACACACACCTATACACACACCTACACACCTATACACACACCTATACACACCTATACACACCTATACACACACCTATACACACACCTATACACACCTATCCGCACACCTATACACACACCTATACACACCTACACACACCTATACACACACCTATACACACCTATACACACACCTATACACACACCTATACACGCACCTATACACACTTATACACGCACCTATACACACCTACACACACCTATACACACACCTATACACACCTATACACACCTATACACACACCTATACACACACTTATACACACACCTATACACACCTACACACACCTACACACACCAATACACACCTATACACACACCTATACACACTTATACACACACCTACACACACCTACACACACACATATACACCTATACGCACACCTATACACACCTATACACACCTACACACACCTATACACACCTATACACACACCTATACACACCTATACACACACTATTCACACACTATACACACTATTCACACCTATTCACACACTATACACACATTATAAACACACTATACAATCTATTCACAAACTATTCACACACTATACACACACTATACACACCTATTTACACACTAGTCACACTGTGGCAGTCGCCTTGCCCCCGTGAGTTCCCCGGCACCGAACAGACGCACAACAAGTCCAGTCTTTTCTGGTTTAGCGGGTTTTTCCCCGGGCTTTATTGGCGCGCGCACACACACACACACACTGAGGCCGTCGCAGGCTTCATGTGCTGCCGTCTGCTCGGCTCTCCGTCGTCCGTTCCTCTCCTCTCCCTCGCGGGTCCAGCCTGCTACTGTTTTAAAAGAGATGGTGAGAGTAATTAGCGCACCTGTACTCACTGCTCAATTACTCTCACCTGGCGCCGCTCCCCTGAGCCCTCTCCACACCTTTCTCCTGCAGCCGATGCGCCACGCCCCCTCCACATACCTCCACCGCCCGACTTAGGCCGGGGAGCCGTCCGGCCTAACCTACTCCCCCCCCCGCCTCCCCATGGGAGCGGGAAAGGAAGTCGGCCACGGCCATCTGCGCCCCCGGCCTATGGATCACTGTGAACTTAAAAGGCTGTAAAGCTAGATACCACCGAGTGATCCGGGCGTTGGCATCCTTCATGCGGTGGAGCCACTGAAGGGGAGCGTGGTCCGAGCAGAGGGTGAATGGGCGCCCCAGCAGGTAGTACCGCAGAGCATCGACCGCCCACCGGATGGCCAGGCACTCCCTCTCCACCGTGCTGTACCTGGCCTCCCTCTCCGACAGCTTGCGGCTGATGTACAGCACTGGGCGGTCGACGCCCCGCACCCGCTGGGACAGAACGGCCCCCAGCCCCCTGCCCGACGCATCAGTCTGCAAGACAAAAGGGAGAGAGAAGTTAGGTGTGTGGAGAAGAGGCTCCCCACAGAGGGCCTGCTTTACCCTCTCAAGCGACACCTGGCACTGCTCCGTCCACTGGACCGGATCTGAAGCACCCTTTCGGGTGAGGTCGGTTAGAGGGCTGGTCAGCTCTGCGAAGTTGGGGATAAATCGCCGGTAATAGCCGGCCAGCCCCAAAAACCGCTGCACCTCTTTTTTGGTCTTGGGCCTTGGGCAGGCTGCAATCGCTGCTGTCTTGTCTACCTGCGGACGCACCTGCCCGCCGCCCAAGTGGTACCCCAGATACCGTACCTCCCTCCGTCCAACTTCACACTTCTTTGGGTTGGCCGTAAGCCCCGCCTGCCTCAGTGACTCGAGCACCGCGGCCACCTGCCGCACATGCTCCGCCCAGGTGTTACTGTGGATGATGACATCATCCAGGTAGGCGGCAGCATATGCGGCATGGGGGCGCAGCACCCGGTCCATGAGGCGTTGAAAAGTGGCTGGGGCCCCAAACAACCCAAACGGAAGTGTGACAAATTGGTACAAACCGTACGGAGTGGAGAAGGCCGTTTTCTCCTTGGACTCTGGAGACAAGGGAATCTGCCAGTAGCCCTTGGTCAAATCCAGCGTCGTGAAAAAGCGAGCAGGGCCCAGGCGATCCAGGAGTTCGTCGACCCGGGGCATTGGATAGGCGTCAAACTGTGAAACATCATTCACCCTGCGATAGTCCACACAGAACCGGATAGACCCATCTTTCTTGGTTACAAGAACGATGGGGCTACACCAGGCACTGTTGGACTCTTCTATTACACCCATCTCCAACATAGCTTTCAATTCAGCCTGAACCACTTTTCTCTTGTGTTCAGGTAGCCGATAGGGCCGCGAACGCACCGTCACCCCTGGGTGAGTCTCGATACGGTGTTGAATAAGGCTTGTGCGTCCTGGCAGGGGGGAAAACACATCAGCGTAACGCTGCTGCAACCTGGCAATGTCTGCTCCCTGGGACGGTGAGAGATGGTCTTCACAACGGAGCGGGGCAGGATTGGTCGATTTTGGTACCTCGGGCCCCAACTCATCTCTCTCTCTAATTGTCGTCACCAGGGAAACAGGCTCCGCCTCTCTCCACGCTTTAAGGAGGTTGAGGTGATAAATCTGTGTTGCCCCTCCCCTGTCAGATCGCACAAGCTCATAGTCAACGTCACCCACTCGCCGTGTGACCACAAAGGGCCCTTGCCACTTGGCGAGTAATTTGGAATTGGAAGATGGGAGCAATACAAGCACTTTATCTCCCGGTGAAAATTGTCTCAGCCTCGATCCTCTGTTGTACAGACGCTGCTGACGTTCCTGGGCCCGGAGCAAATTCTCACGTGATAACTGCCCTAGTGTGTGGAGTTTTGCTCTCAGGTCCAGGACGTACTGAACTTCGTTCTTACTTGGGCTTGGACCGTCCTCCCAGCTTTCTTTAACCAGGTCCAGAACCCCCCGTGGTTTCCTGCCGAACAGCAGCTCAAAGGGAGAAAATCCCGTTGAGGCCTGGGGTACCTCGCGCACTGCAAACAACAGAGGATGTAGCCATTTATCCCAATTATGATTATCATCGTGCACAAACTTACGGATCATGGACTTCAAGGTCTTATTCAGGCGCTCCACGAGGCCGTCCGTTTGCGGGTGGTAGATGCTAGTTCGAATAGACTTGATGCCCAATAACCCGTACAGTTCTCTCAGTGTTCGTGACATAAATTGGGTGCCCTGGTCAGTCAGGATCTCTTTCGGGATCCCGACTCGGGAGATAACTTGAAACAGCGCTTGCGCCACACTCTTTGCAGAGATGGTGCGCAGCGGCACTGCCTCGGGATATCGCGTTGCGTAATCCACCAGGACTAACACAAAGCGATATCCCCGTGCGCTCCGGTGAAATGGCCCGATGAGGTCCATCCCAACGCGTTCAAATGGGACCTCCATCAGTGGTAATGGGCGCAATGGCGCTCTCGGGACGGCCGGTGGGTTAACTAACTGGCATTCGGGGCAAGACGCGCACCAGCGGCGCACGTCTGCCCGAATGCCTGGCCAATAGAATCGGGCCATTATCCGGTTCAGTGTTTTATCATATCCCAGGTGTCCAGCCATCGGGTTGTAATGAGCCGCCTGGAAAACTATTTCCCGACGGCTTTTCGGGACCAACAACTGGGTTATTATGTCGCCTGTCTGAGTGTCACGACTCACTCTGTATAATCTGTCCCTGCGCAAAGAAAAATGTGGATATGACAGCGCTGCGTCAGGGCGCACCATGTGACCATCAATTCGTATCACTTGGTCAAAGGCAAAGCGCAGAGTATCGTCACGAGACTGCTCGAGTGGAAAATCTTCCATGGAGTCAAACACGGGAACCTGCGGAGCCTCCGGCGGAGGCACCGCCGGCTCCCCCTCCCCGTCTGCAGCGTCGGACAACCTCGCGTCGCCACTAAGCACAGCGCACATATCCCCTGTCCCTGTCGGTCGCGAGCGCACCCCCACACATCGCCCCACTAACTTATCAAACCCCGGCCAATCCGTGCCCAAGATCAGAGGATGCGCCAGGCGGGAACTAACCGCAGCCTTCACATTATGCTTTTTACCCTTGTAGCGAATTTCCACCGGCACCACAGGATATCTGTGAATATCCCCATGCACACACCTGATATCCACCCATCCCGCCTCTAACAGTGCCCCAGGTCGAATCAGGTTCTGGTGAACTATAGACTGCATGCAGCCCGAGTCCACCATTGCCTGATGTGTACCCCCCTGAATCCTTACCGGAACGCTGTACGTCTCTCCCGGACCGGGGGAGGGTGCCGGGGGCCCGACAACCCGGATCACCTGCCCGACCTCCATGAGCGGACACTCGCGGCGGAAGTGTCCGGGCTGCCCGCACCTCCAGCACTCCTGCCCTGCCGCCTGAGGGACCCTCTGTGGGCTAGGACCGGCGCCCGTAGCGGCTGGACCCTGTGGTGGAAGGAAAACAGAGGGGGCGTTAGTGCGGGGGGCAGGGGTGGGACGGGCGGATGTTTCGGGGGGGGGACCGGGTATGGTGGCGGGTCTCCTGCGAGGAGCCGGACTGGGGCGGCCGGCGGACACCGGCCGCGCCTCCGATGTCTGGCCCCGGGAGAGGACGGCCAGGTGGTCCTCTGCGAGGGTGACCGCCGTCGCCAGGTCGGCGGGGCGGTGGCAGCGCACCCATTCCAGGGTGCCCGCCGGCAGCCCCTCCACGAACTGCTCCAGGACGATCTTCTCCATCAGCTCTCCCTCGCCTGCGGTCCCCCCCGGCTGCAGCCACCTGTACGCCGCGTCCCTTAGCTGCTGGGCGTGGACGAAGGGGCGGTCGGTGGGGCCCAGCTTGGCCCCCCGGAACCTCCGCCGGTGGTCCTCCGCCGAATATCCCAGTCGGTCGAGGACGGCCCTCTTCACTGCCCGGTACTGTCCCCGTGAGGAGGCAGGCAGGCCGAGCGCCGCCGTCTGTGCGTCCCCCGCCAGCAGAGGCAGCAGGCGCACGGCCCACTCTGCCTCCGGCCACCCGCACGCCGACGCCGTCGCCTCGAACATTTCCAGGAACGACTGGACGTCGTCGCTCCCGGTCATTCGCTGCAGTGTGACGCCGGCGAGCGGGGGGCTCGGTGACGCCGTCCCCGACCGGGCCAGCATCCTCTGCAGCAGCTGCGTCTGCCCCTCGACCTGCTGCTGAAGCGCCGAGAGCTGCTGTCTGCTGGCCGCTGCCTGGTCCCGGCTCATCGCGGCGACCTCCGCTAAGATTTGTGCCAGCGCTGTGGCTGGTTGCACCTGCTGTGGCTCAGTCATCCTTCTGCCGGATCCCTATTGGGCGCCAGATGTGGCAGTCGCCTTGCCCCCGTGAGTTCCCCGGCACCGAACAGACGCACAACAAGTCCAGTCTTTTCTGGTTTAGCGGGTTTTTTCCCGGGCTTTATTGGCGCGCGCACACACACACACACACTGAGGCCGTCTGCAGCCGATCGCAGGCTTCATGTGCTGCCGTCTGCTCGGCTCTCCGTCGTCCGTTCCTCTCCTCTCCCTCGCGGGTCCAGCCTGCTACTGTTTTAAAAGAGATGGTGAGAGTAATTAGCGCACCTGTACTCACTGCTCAATTACTCTCACCTGGCGCCGCTCCCCTGAGCCCTCTCCACACACACATTATACACAACTATTTACACACTATACACACACTATACACACACTATACACACACTATTCACACACTATTCACACACTATTCACATACTATTCACACACTATACACACTATCCACACCTATTC
The DNA here is from genome assembly GCA_030544235.1 of Lepturacanthus savala. NCBI lineage: Eukaryota > Metazoa > Chordata > Actinopteri > Scombriformes > Trichiuridae > Lepturacanthus > Lepturacanthus savala. Next base: position 31,782,805 of record CM060484.1, read on the forward strand.
ACACACTATACACACATTATACACACACTATACAACCTATTCACACACTATTCACACACTATACACACACTATGCACATGCTATACACACCTATTCATACACTATTCACACTATTCAAACACTAGACACACACTATACACACACTATTGATACACTATTCCCAGACTATACACACTATTCACACCTATTCACACTCTATACTCACACTATCCAAACCTATTCACACACTATACACAGATTATACACACACTATACAACCTATTCACACACTATACACAGACTATGCACACGCTATACACACCTATTCACACACTATGCACACACTATACACACACTATTCATACACTATACACACACTATACACACACTATTCACACACTATTCACACACTATGCACACACTATACACACACTATTCACACACTATTCATACACTATACACACAGTATTCACACACTATACACACACTATTCACACACTATGCACACACTATACACACACTATTCACACTCTATTCATACACTATACACACAGTATTCACACACTATACACACACTATTCACACACTATGCACACACTATACACACTATTCACACACTATTCATACACTATACACACAGTATTCACACACTATACACACACTATTCACACAATATTCACACACTATACACACACTATACACACACTATTCACACACTATAAATACACTATACACACACTATACACATACTATTGATACACTATTCACACACTATACTCACTATTCACACCTATTCACACACTTTACACACACTATTCACACACAAAACACACATTATACACACACTATTCACACACTATTCACACACTACACACACTATTCACACACTAGTCACACATTATACACACCTATTTACACAGTATACACACACTATTGATACACTATTCACACACTATACACACTATTCACACCTATTCACACACTATACACACACCATACACACATTATTCACACACTATTCACACACTATACACACTATTCACACGTATTCACACACTATACACACACTATACAACCTATTCACACACTATTCACACACTATACACACACTATTCACACACTATTCACACACTAGTCACACATTATACACACCTATTTACACACTATACACACACTATACCCACACTATTGACACACTAATCACACGCTATACACACTATTCACACGTATTCACACACTATACACACACTATACAACCTATTCACACACTCTTCACACACTATACACACATTATTCACACACTATTCAGACACTATACACAAAACACATACTATACACACCTATTCACACACTATTCACACACTATAGTGTATAGTGTGTATGTATAGTGTGTGTATAGTGTGTGTTTTGTTTATAGTGTGTGTGTGTAGTGTGTGTGTTTATAGTGTGTGTGTATGTACAATGTCTGTTTTGTGCATAGTGCGTGTATAGTATAGTGTGTGTGTGTGTGTGTGTATGTATAGTGTGTGTATAGTGTGTGTGTATAATGTGTGTTTTGTGTATAGTTTGTGTATAGTGTATAGTGTGTGTGTGTATAGTGTGTGTTTGCGTGTGTATAGTGTGTGTGTATATTGTGTGTGTGTGTATAGTGTGTGTGTGTGTGTATAGTGTGTGTATAGTGTGTATATAGTGTATAGTGTGTGTGTGTGTATAGTGTGTGTATAGTGTGTGTATAGTGTATAGTGTGTGTGTATATTGTGTGTGTGTGTATAGTGTGTGTATAGTGTGTATATAGTGTATAGTGTGTGTGTGTGTATAGTGTGTGTATAGTGTGTATATAGTGTATAGTGTGTGTGTGTGTGTATAGTGTGTGTATAGTGTGTGTGTGTGTGTATAGTGTGTGTATAGTGTATAGTGTGTGTGTATAGTGTGTGTGTATTCTGATATCGTGTCAGTTTGCAGTTTTAACACAAAGAAAAGAGATAATTTAACAGAATACAGAAACTAGAATATTATTTAGTATAAGTCCAATAATTCATGTAAAATCTGCATCAGGAAGTAACAGCAACTTTAAATAACGTGAAAGATCAGGTATAAATATACAGTTAAATACTGGATAAAATCTTCTTTTCATCAAAGAGCTGCAGCTGCTCAGTTAAAGCTTTAACTTGTATAATGATCTCCAGCTTCGTTGCTGTAATAACTCACACTGCACTTCTTTTACTTTAATTACATTATTTATGCACAATAGAACAAACTGAATATGGTTCTGACTGAAAGTTATTTAAACTGTTCCAGAAAATGTTTTAAGCCTTAATCAAGTTGCTGCTGCTTATTAAATAAAGTTCATCAATAAACATCGACATCAGTTAATGAAAGAAGCTGCATTGTTGTAATAATAATAATAATAATTATAATAATTATAATAATTCTACAGCTTTAAATCATCAAACGTCACTGCTGGACGCCGGCCATCCACTTCCTATAATTAAGATATTAGTCATTAACATAATTAATACTGAGACACATCAAACACACACACATATATATATATATATATATATATATATGTTTTCTTTTCATCTCACATGAAACAGATTGCTAATGCTGTGACTTTTTGCTGATTAATGTGTTTTTTTGCTGCTTCAGATTCTAAACTGATTTTCATCATTTGTGATTTTTTTCAGTCATTTTTGATTCAAATTATTTTGTCTGTATTTTCACATCATTCAGAAGTGAATATGAAGAGAATCTGTGTTCATTTTCTCATTTTTCTCATTGGAATCATCAGATATTTCTATACATTTCTATAAATTCAGTTTGTTTCCTTCATGGGTATTTGAGGCTTTTTCTCTCATGTTTAATCTGATCTGCTTCTCTTTGACTGATCCAGGATCTGTCGGCTTCGCTTCATAAAAACACTGAATATTTAACCGTTTTTCATTTGTTGAATTTAAAGTGAGTTTGCAGATGGAGAGAATGAAGCTAATCTGCATGAAGCAGAGGGAGTAGTTCTCAGCTGGAACTTATTAAACTGCTACTTCACACCACATATTTCTACACTTATTGCAGATAAATCCAGAGGAGGATTATTATAACGGAGCCTGAGAACAGCTCCGCCAAGAAAATCCTGCAAATACCGTGATGTTTGATGCAACTATAAAACACATCTTCTTTATGTGCTTCATCACATTCTGTAGAATCCCAACCAGCCACAAGTGTTTAACTCTGTAAATGCTGCAGGTTCCACTGATGATCCAACACATTTAGTTTAGTTTATGTTGTCTGTGTGGATTATATAATTAAAATGTATCTTTTTCAGTTACACTGTTTGACATTTCATGACAAAAATCACACAAAAAATAAACACATAACATGGTTTTTAGTGACTCAACTAATTACAGCATATATATGAAATATTCAAATCAAATCTTAAAGAGGTGAAATAACAATAAACTAACATGAACACATGACGCACATTGAGACGTTTCATCTTATCAAACTTTATTTATCACTGACCCTTCCTCATTATACTATGAGAATGAATTATTTACATTCCTATGATCTTTGATATTATTAGTAATAATTAGTCTTTCATTTTTCCCTGTAGTGATAAAAACTTCTGTTTTTGTTTTATGGAGACTAAATAAATATGATTATACATTATATCTGTAGTTATATCACTAGTTATATCTGTAGTTATATCTTTAGTTATATATGTTGATATTTCTGGACTTATAGCTGTAGTTATATGTGTATTTATATGTGTATTTATATGTGTATTTATATGTGTATTTATATTTGTAGTTATAGGTGTAGTTATAGATGTAGGTATATATGTAGTTATAGGTGTAGTTATATATGTAGTTATATGTGTAGTTATAGATGTAGTTATAGGTGTAGTTATAGGTGTAGTTATAGGTGTAGTTATAGGTGTAGTTATAGATGTAGTTATATATGTAGTTATATGTGTAGTTATAGATGTAGTTATAGGTGTAGTTATAGATGTAGTTATAGGTGTAGTTATAGGTGTAGTTATAGATGTAGTTATAGGTGTAGTTATAGGTGTAGTTATAGATGTAGTTATAGGTGTAGTTATAGGTGTAGTTATAGGTATAGTTATATATGTAGTTCTAGGTGTAGTTATAGATGTAGTAATAGGTGTAGTTATAGATGTAGTTATAAGTGTAGTTATAGATGTAGTAATAGGTGTAGTTATAGATGTAGTTATAGGTGTAGTTATAGATGTAGTTATAGGTGTAGTTATATATGTAGTTATAGGTGTAGTTATAGATGTAGTTATAGGTGTAGTTATAGGTGTAGTTATATATGTAGTTATAGGTGTAGTTATAGGTGTAGTTATAGATGTAGTTATAGGTGTAGTTATAGGTGTAGTTATAGGTGTAGTTATATATGTAGTTATAGGTGTAGTTATAGATGTAGTTATAGATGTAGTTATAGGTGTAGTTATATATGTAGTTATAGAGTAGTTATATGTGTAGTTATATATGTAGTTATATGTGTAGTTATAGGTGTAGTTATAGATGTAGTTTTTGATGTACTTATAGATGTAGTTATAGGTGTAGTTATAGGTGTAGTTATAGATGTAGTTATAGGTGGAGTTATAGGTGTAGTTATATCTGTAGTTATAGGTGTAGTTATAGATTTAGTTATAGGTGTAGTTATAGATGTAGTTATAGGTGTAGTTATAGGTGTAGTTATAGGTGTAGTTATACGTGTAGTTATAGGTGTAGTTATATCTGTAGTTATAGGTGTAGTTTTAGGTGTAGTTATAGATTTAGTTATAGGTGTAGTTATAGGTGTAGTTATAGATGTAGTTATAGGTGTAGTTATAGGTGTAGTTATAGGTGTAGTTATAGGTGTAGTTATATGTGTAGTTATAGGTGTAGTTATGGATGTAGTTATAGGTGTAGTTATATCTGTAGTTATAGGTGTAATTATATATGTAGTTATAGGTGTAGTTATATCTGTATTTATAGATGTAGTTATAGGTGTAGTTATATGTGTAGTTATAGATGTAGTTATAGGTCTACTTATAGGTGTAGTTATAGATTTAGTTATAGGTGTAGTTATAGGTGTAGTTATAGATGTAGTTATAGGTGTAGTTATATCTGTAGTTATAGGTGTAGTTATAGGTGTAGTTATAGGTGTAGTTATATGTGTAGTTATAGGTGTAGTTATGGATGTAGTTATAGGTGTAGTTATATCTGTAGTTATAGGTGTAATTATATATGTAGTTATAGGTGTAGTTATAGATGTAGTTATAGGTGTAGTTATATGTGTAGTTATAGATGTAGTTATAGGTGTATTTATAGGTGTAGTTATAGATGTAGTTATAGATGTAATTATAGATGTAGTTATAGGTGTAGTTATAGGTGTAGTTATATATGTAGTTATAGATGTAGTTATATGTGTAGTTATATATGTAGTTATATGTCTAGTTATAGGTGTAGTTATAGATGTAGTTTTTGATGTACTTAGACATGTAGTTATAGGTGTAGTTATAGATGTAGTTATAGGTGTAGTTATAGGTGTAGTTATAGGTGTAGTTATATCTGTAGTTATAGGTCTACTTATAGGTGTAGTTATAGATTTAGTTATAGGTGTAGTTATAGATGTAGTTATAGATGTAGTTATAGATGTAATTATAGATGTAGTTATAGGTGTAGTTATATATGTAGTTATATATGTAGTTATATGTGTAGTTATAGATGTAGTTATAGGTGTAGTTATATATGTAGTTATAGGTGTAGTTATATATGTAGTTATAGGTGTAGTTATATATGTAGTTATAGGTGTAGTTATATATGTAGTTATATATGTAGTTATAGATGTAGTTATAGGTGTAGTTATATATGTAGTTATAGGTGTAGTTATAGATGTAGTTATAGATGTAGTTATAGGTGTAGTTATATATGTAGTTATAGGTGTAGTTATATATGTAGTTATAGAGTAGTTATATGTGTAGTTATATATGTAGTTATATGTGTAGTTATAGGTGTAGTTATAGATGTAGTTTTTGATGTACTTATAGATGTAGTTATAGGTGTAGTTATAGGTGTAGTTATAGATGTAGTTATAGGTGTAGTTATATCTGTAGTTATAGGTGTAGTTATAGGTGTAGTTATAGATTTAGTTATAGGTGTAGTTATAGGTGTAGTTATAGGTGTAGTTATAGGTGTAGTTATACGTGTAGTTATAGGTGTAGTTATATCTGTAGTTATAGGTGTAGTTATAGATTTAGTTATATGTGTAGTTATAGGTGTAGTTATGGATGTAGTTATAGGTGTAGTTATATCTGTAGTTATAGGTGTAATTATATATGTAGTTATAGGTGTAGTTATATCTGTAGTTATAGATGTAGTTATAGGTGTAGTTATATGTGTAGTTATAGATGTAGTTATAGGTGTATTTATAGGTGTAGTTATAGATGTAGTTATAGATGTAATTATAGATGTAGTTATAGGTGTAGTTATAGGTGTAGTTATATATGTAGTTATAGATGTAGTTATATGTGTAGTTATATATGTAGTTATATGTCTAGTTATAGGTGTAGTTATAGATGTAGTTTTTGATGTACTTAGACATGTAGTTATAGGTGTAGTTATAGATGTAGTTATAGGTGTAGTTATAGGTGTAGTTATAGGTGTAGTTATATCTGTAGTTATAGGTCTCCTTATAGGTGTAGTTATAGATTTAGTTATAGGTGTAGTTATAGATGTAGTTATAGATGTAGTTATAGATGTAATTATAGATGTAGTTATAGGTGTAGTTATATATGTAGTTATATATGTAATTATAGATGTAGTTATAGGTGTAGTTATATATGTAGTTATATATGTAGTTATAGGTGTAGTTATAGATGTAGTTATAGGTGTAGTTATATATGTAGTTATAGGTGTAGTTATATATGTAGTTATAGGTGTAGTTATATATGTAGTTATAGGTGTAGTTATATATGTAGTTATATATGTAGTTATAGATGTAGTTATAGGTGTAGTTATATGTGTAGTTATATGTGTAGTTATATGTGTAGTTATAGGTGTAGTTATAGATGTATTTATAGATGTAGTTCTAGGTGTATTTATAGGTGTAGTTATAGATGTAGTTATAGATGTAGTTATACATGTAGTTATAGATATAGTTATAGATGTAGTTATAGATGTAGTTATAGGTGTAGTTATAGGTGTATTTATAGATGTAGTTCTAGGTGTATTTATAGGTGTAGTTATAGATGTAGTTATAGATGTAATTATAGATGTAGTTATAGGTGTAGTTATAGATTTAGTTATAGGTGTAGTTATATCTGTAGTTATAGGTGTAGTTCTAGGTGTAGTTATAGGTGTAGTTCTAGGTGTAGTTCTAGGTGTAGTTCTAGATGTAGTTATAGGTGTAGTTCTAGGTGTAGTTCTCTGTGTAGTTCTAGATGTAGTTATCGGTGTAGTTGTAGGTGTAGTTCTAGGTGTAGTTCTAGGTGTAGTTATAGGTGTAGTTCTAGATGTAGTTCTAGGTCTAGTTCTAGGTGTAGTTCTAGGTGTAGTTATATGTGTAGTTCTAGATGTAGTTATCGGTGTAGTTATAGGTGTAGTTACAGATGTAGTTCTAGGTGTAGTTATAGGTGTAGTTATATGTGTAGTTCTAGGTGTAGTTCTAGATGTAGTTATCGGTGTAGTTCTAGGTGTAGTTCTAGGTGTAGTTCTAATCAAATCTTAAAGAGGTGAAATAACAATAACCTAACATGAACACATGACGCACATTGAGACGTTTCATCTTATCAAACTTTATTTATCACTGACCCTTCCTCATTAAACTATGAGAATGAATTATTTACATTCCTATGATCTTTGATATTATTAGTAATAATTAGTCTTTCATTTTTCCCTGTAGTGATAAAAACCTCTGTTTTTGTTTTATGGAGACTAAATAAATATGATTATACATTATATCTGTAGTTATATCACTAGTTATATCTGTAGTTATATCTTTAGTTATATATGTTGTTATATCTGGACTTATAGCTGTAGTTATATGTGTATTTATATGTGTATTTATATGTGTATATTTGTAGTTATAGGTGTAGTTATAGATGTAGGTATATATGTAGTTATAGGTGTAGTTATATATGTAGTTATATGTGTAGTTATAGGTGTAGTTATAGGTGTAGTTATAGATGTAGTTATATATGTAGTTATAGGTGTAGTTATAGGTGTAGTTATAGGTGTAGTTATAGATGTAGTTATATATGTAGTTATAGATGTAGTTATAGGTGTAGTTATAGGTGTAGTTATAGGTATAGTTATATATGTAGTTCTAGGTGTAGTTATAGATGTAGTTATAGGTGTAGTTATAGGTGTAGTTCTAGATGTAGTTACAGGTGTAGTTATAGGTGTAGTTCTAGGTGTAGTTATAGATGTAGTTCTCTGTGTAGTTATAGATGTAGTTATATGTGTAGTTATAGATGTAGTTATATGTGTAGTTATAGGTGTAGTTATAGGTGTAGTTATAGATGTAGTTATAGGTGTAGTTATAGATGTAGTTCTAGGTGTAGTTATAGATGTAGTTATAGATGTAGTTATAGGTGTAGTTATAGGTGTAGTTCTAGGTGTAGTTATAGGTGTAGTTCTAGGTGTAGTTATAGGTGTAGTTATAGGTGTAGTTATATGTGTAGTTCTAGGTGTAGTTCTAGGTGTAGTTATAGATGTAGTTCTAGGTGTAGTTGTAGGTGTAGTTCTAGGTGTAGTTCTAGGTGTAGTTCTAGATGTAGTTATAGGTGTAGTTGTAGGTGTAGTTCTAGGTGTAGTTCTAGATGTAGTTCTAGGTGTAGTTATAGATGTAGTTCTAGGTGTAGTTCTAGGTTTAGTTCTAGGTGTAGTTATAGGTGTAGTTATAGATGTAGTTCTAGGTGTAGTTCTAGGTTTAGTTCTAGGTGTAGTTATAGGTGTAGTTCTAGGTTTAGTTCTAGGTGTAGTTATAGGTATAGTTCTAGGTGTAGTTATAGGTGTAGTTATAGGTTTAGTTCTAGGTGTAGTTATAGATGTAGTTATAGATGTAGTTCTAGGTGTAGTTCTAGGTGTAGTTATAGGTGTAGTTATAGATGTAGTTATAGGTGTAGTTATATCTGTAGTTATAGGTGTAGTTATAGATGTAGTTATAGGTGTAGTTATAGGTGTAGTTATAGATGTAGTTATAGGTGTAGTTATAGGTGTAGTTATAGGTGTAGTTATAGGTGTAGTTATAGATGTAGTTATAGGTGTAGTTATAGATGTAGTTATAGGTGTAGTTATAGATGTAGTTATATCTGTAGTTATAGGTGTAGTTATAGGTGTAGTTATAGATGTATTTATAGATGTAGTTCTAGGTGTATTTATAGGTGTAGTTATAGATGTAGTTATAGATGTAGTTATACATGTAGTTATAGATATAGTTATAGATGTAGTTATAGATGTAGTTATAGGTGTAGTTATAGGTGTATTTATAGATGTAGTTCTAGGTGTATTTATAGGTGTAGTTATAGATGTAGTTATAGATGTAATTATAGATGTAGTTATAGGTGTAGTTATAGATTTAGTTATAGGTGTAGTTATATCTGTAGTTATAGGTGTAGTTCTAGGTGTAGTTATAGGTGTAGTTCTAGGTGTAGTTCTAGGTGTAGTTCTAGATGTAGTTATAGGTGTAGTTCTAGGTGTAGTTCTCTGTGTAGTTCTAGATGTAGTTATCGGTGTAGTTGTAGGTGTAGTTCTAGGTGTAGTTCTAGGTGTAGTTATAGGTGTAGTTCTAGATGTAGTTCTAGGTCTAGTTCTAGGTGTAGTTCTAGGTGTAGTTATATGTGTAGTTCTAGATGTAGTTATCGGTGTAGTTATAGGTGTAGTTACAGATGTAGTTCTAGGTGTAGTTATAGGTGTAGTTATATGTGTAGTTCTAGGTGTAGTTCTAGATGTAGTTATCGGTGTAGTTCTAGGTGTAGTTCTAGGTGTAGTTCTAATCAAATCTTAAAGAGGTGAAATAACAATAACCTAACATGAACACATGACGCACATTGAGACGTTTCATCTTATCAAACTTTATTTATCACTGACCCTTCCTCATTAAACTATGAGAATGAATTATTTACATTCCTATGATCTTTGATATTATTAGTAATAATTAGTCTTTCATTTTTCCCTGTAGTGATAAAAACCTCTGTTTTTGTTTTATGGAGACTAAATAAATATGATTATACATTATATCTGTAGTTATATCACTAGTTATATCTGTAGTTATATCTTTAGTTATATATGTTGTTATATCTGGACTTATAGCTGTAGTTATATGTGTATTTATATGTGTATTTATATGTGTATATTTGTAGTTATAGGTGTAGTTATAGATGTAGGTATATATGTAGTTATAGGTGTAGTTATATATGTAGTTATATGTGTAGTTATAGGTGTAGTTATAGGTGTAGTTATAGATGTAGTTATATATGTAGTTATAGGTGTAGTTATAGGTGTAGTTATAGGTGTAGTTATAGATGTAGTTATATATGTAGTTATAGATGTAGTTATAGGTGTAGTTATAGGTGTAGTTATAGGTATAGTTATATATGTAGTTCTAGGTGTAGTTATAGATGTAGTTATAGGTGTAGTTCTAGGTGTAGTTCTAGATGTAGTTACAGGTGTAGTTATAGGTGTAGTTCTAGGTGTAGTTATAGATGTAGTTCTCTGTGTAGTTATAGATGTAGTTATATGTGTAGTTATAGATGTAGTTATATGTGTAGTTATAGGTGTAGTTATAGGTGTAGTTATAGATGTAGTTATAGGTGTAGTTATAGATGTAGTTATAGGTGTAGTTATAGATGTACTTGTATGTGTAGTTATAGATGTAGTTCTAGGTGTAGTTCTAGGTGTAGTTATAGATGTAGTTATAGGTGTAGTTATAGGTGTAGTTCTAGGTGTAGTTCTAGGTGTAGTTCTAGGTGTAGTTATAGGTGTAGTTATAGGTGTAGTTATATGTGTAGTTCTAGGTGTAGTTCTAGGTGTAGTTATAGATGTAGTTCTAGGTGTAGTTGTAGGTGTAGTTCTAGGTGTAGTTCTAGGTGTAGTTCTAGATGTAGTTATAGGTGTAGTTGTAGTTCTAGGTGTAGTTCTAGATGTAGTTCTAGGTGTAGTTATAGATGTAGTTCTAGGTGTAGTTCTAGGTTTAGTTCTAGGTGTAGTTATAGGTGTAGTTATAGGTGTAGTTATAGATGTAGTTCTAGGTGTAGTTCTAGGTTTAGTTCTAGGTGTAGTTATAGGTGTAGTTCTAGGTTTAGTTCTAGGTGTAGTTATAGGTATAGTTCTAGGTGTAGTTATAGGTGTAGTTATAGGTTTAGTTCTAGGTGTAGTTATAGATGTAGTTATAGATGTAGTTCTAGGTGTAGTTCTAGGTGTAGTTATAGGTGTAGTTATAGATGTAGTTATAGGTGTAGTTATATCTGTAGTTATAGGTGTAGTTATAGATGTAGTTATATCTGTAGTTATAGGTGTAGTTATAGGTGTAGTTATAGATGTAGTTATAGGTGTAGTTATAGGTGTAGTTATAGGTATAGTTATAGGTGTAGTTATAGATGTAGTTATAGGTGTAGTTATATATGTAGTTATAGGTGTAGTTATAGATGTAGTTATAGATGTAGTTATAGGTGTAGTTATATATGTAGTTATATGTGTAGTTATATATGTAGTTATAGAGTAGTTATATGTGTAGTTATATATGTAGTTATATGTGTAGTTATAGGTGTAGTTATAGATGTAGTTTTTGATGTACTTATAGATGTAGTTATAGGTGTAGTTATAGGTGTAGTTATAGATGTAGTTATAGGTGTAGTTATATCTGTAGTTATAGGTGTAGTTATAGGTGTAGTTATAGGTGTAGTTATAGGTGTAGTTATACGTGTAGTTATAGGTGTAGTTATAGATGTAGTTATAGGTGTAGTTATAGGTGTAGTTATAGGTGTAGTTATAGGTGTAGTTATACGTGTAGTTATAGGTGTAGTTATAGATGTAGTTATAGGTGTAGTTATATCTGTAGTTATAGATGTAGTTATAGGTGTAGTTATAGATTTAGTTATAGGTGTAGTTATAGGTGTAGTTATAGGTGTAATTATACGTGTAGTTATAGGTGTAGTTATAGATGTAGTTATAGGTGTAGTTATATCTGTAGTTATAGGTGTAATTATATATGTAGTTATAAGTGTAGTTATATGTGTAGTTATACATGTAGTTACATATGTAGTTATATGTGTAGTTATAGATGTAGTTATAGGTGTAGTTATATATGTAGTTATATGTGTAGTTATAGGTGTAGTTATATGTGTAGTTATACATGTAGTTATATATGTAGTTATATGTGTAGTTATAGATGTAGTTATAGGTGTAGTTATATATGTAGTTATAGGTGTAGTTATAGGTGTAGTTATATCTGTAGTTATAGGTGGAGTTATAGATGTAGTTATAGGTGTAGTTATAGATGTAGTTATAGGTGTAGTTATATCTGTAGTTATAGGTGTAGTTATAGGTGTAGTTATAGGTGTAGTTATATCTGTAGTTATAGATGTAGTTATAGGTGTAGTTATATGTGTAGTTATAGATGTAGTTATAGGTGTAATTATAGGTGTAGTTATATCTGTACTTATAGGTGTAGTTATAGGTGTAGTTATAGATGTATTTATAGATGTAGTTCTAGGTGTATTTATAGGTGTAGTTATAGATGTAGTTATAGATGTAGTTATATATGTAGTTATATATGTAGTTATATGTCTAGTTATAGGTGTAGTTATAGATGTAATTTTTCATGTACTTAGAGATGTAGTTATAGATGTAGTTATAGGTGTAGTTATAGGTGTAGTTATAGATGTAGTTATAGATGTATTTATAGATGTAGTTCTAGGTGTATTTATAGGTGTAGTTATAGATGTAGTTATAGATGTAGTTATATATGTAGTTATATATGTAGTTATATGTCTAGTTATAGGTGTAGTTATAGATGTAATTTTTGATGTACTTAGAGATGTAGTTATAGATGTAGTTATAGGTGTAGTTATAGGTGTAGTTATAGATGTAGTTCTAGGTGTAGTTATAGATTTAGTTATAGGTGTAGTTATATCTGTAGTTATAGGTGTAGTTCTAGGTGTAGTTCTAGGTGTAGTTCTAGATGTAGTTCTAGGTGTAGTTATAGATGTAGTTATAGGTGTAGTTATAGGTGTAGTTCTCTGTGTAGTTCTAGGTGTAGTTATAGATGTAGTTCTAGATGTAGTTATCGGTGTAGTTCTAGGTGTAGTTCTAGGTGTACTTCTAGGTGTAGTTATAGGTGTAGTTATATGTGTAGTTCTAGATGTAGTTATCGGTGTAGTTCTAGGTGTAGTTCTAGGTGTACTTCTAGGTGTAGTTATAGGTGTAGTTATATGTGTAGTTCTAGATGTAGTTATCGGTGTAGTTCTAGGTGTAGTTCTAATCAAATCTTAAAGAGGTGAAATAACAATAAACTAACATGAACACATGACGCACATTGAGACGTTTCATCTTATCAAACTTTATTTATCACTGACCCTTCCTCATTATACTATGAGAATGAATTATTTACATTCCTATGATCTTTGATATTATTAGTAATAATTAGTCTTTCATTTTTCCCTGTAGTGATAAAAACCTCTGTTTTTGTTTTATGGAGACTAAATAAATATGATTATACATTATATCTGTAGTTATATCACTAGTTATATCTGTAGTTATATCTTTAGTTATATATGTTGTTATATCTGGACTTATAGCTGTAGTTATATGTGTATTTATATGTGTATTTATATGTGTATTTATATTTGTAGTTATAGGTGTAGTTATATATGTAGTTATAGATGTAGTTATAGGTGTAGTTATAGGTGTAGTTATAGATGTAGGTATATATGTAGTTATAGGTGTAGTTATATATGTAGTTATATGTGTAGTTATAGATGTAGTTTTAGGTGTAGTTATAGATGTAGTTATATATGTAGTTATAGGTGTAGTTATAGGTGTAGTTATAGGTGTAGTTATAGATGTAGTTATATATGTAGTTATAGATGTAGTTATAGGTGTAGTTATAGGTGTAGTTATAGGTATAGTTATATATGTAGTTCTAGGTGTAGTTATAGATGTAGTTCTAGGTGTAGTTCTAGATGTAGTTATAGGTGTAGTTATAGGTGTAGTTATAGATGTAGTTATATGTGTAGTTATAGGTGTAGTTCTAGGTGTAGTTCTAGGTGTAGTTCTAGGTGTAGTTCTAGGTGTAGTTATAGATGTAGTTATAGGTGTAGTTATAGATGTAGTTATAGGTGTAGTTATAGGTGTAGTTATAGATGTAGTTGTAGGTGTAGTTGTAGGTGTAGTTATAGGTGTAGTTATAGATGTAGTTATAGGTGTAGTTATAGATGTAGTTCTAGGTGTAGTTCTAGGTTTAGTTCTAGGTGTAGTTATAGGTGTAGTTATAGGTGTAGTTATAGATGTAGTTCTAGGTGTAGATCTAGGTTTAGTTCTATGTGTAGTTCTAGGTGTAGTTCTAGGTGTAGTTCTAGGTGTAGTTCTAGGTTTAGTTCTAGGTGTAGTTCTACGTGTAGTTATAGATGTAGTTCTAGGTTTAGTTCTAGGTGTAGTTCTAGGTGTAGTTCTAGGTGTAGTTATAGGTGTAGTTATAGATGTAGTTCTAGGTGTAGTTCTAGGTGTAGTTCTAGGTGTAGTTATAGATGTAGTTCTAGGTGTAGTTATAGGTGTAGTTATAGATGTAGTTCTAGGTGTAGTTCTACGTGTAGTTATAGATGTAGTTCTAGGTGTAGTTCTAGGTTTAGTTCTAGGTGTAGTTATAGGTGTAGTTATAGATGTAGTTCTAGGTGTAGTTCTAGGTGTAGTTCTAGGTGTAGTTATAGGTGTAGTTATAGGTGTAGTTATAGGTGTAGTTATAGATGTAGTTCTAGGTGTAGTTATAGGTGTAGTTCTAGGTTTAGTTCTAGGTGTAGTTCTAGGTGTAGTTCTAGGTGTAGTTATAGATGTAGTTCTAGGTGTAGTTCTATGTGTAGTTCTAGGTTTAGTTCTAGGTGTAGTTCTAGGTGTAGTTCTACGTGTAGTTATAGATGTAGTTCTAGGTGTAGTTCTAGGTTTAGTTCTAGGTGTAGTTCTAGGTGTAGTTCTAGGTGTAGTTATAGGTGTAGTTATAGATGTAGTTCTAGGTGTAGTTCTAGGTGTAGTTATAGATGTAGTTCTAGGTGTAGTTATAGGTGTAGTTATAGGTGTAGTTATAGATGTAGTTCTAGGTGTAGTTCTAGGTGTAGTTCTAGATGTAGTTCTAGGTGTAGTTCTAGGTGTAGTTCTATGTGTAGTTCTAGGTGTAGTTATAGGTGTAGTTCTAGGTGTAGTTATAGGTGTAGTTATAGGTGTAGTTATAGGTGTAGTTCTAGGTGTAGTTTTGACTCTTGCCCTTCATCATCTCTCAGTGATTTTGTGATGAATTGTGAGTTCTGTGACTATTTCCTGTGTGAGAGTCTCTGTTCTAACAGCAGCTGATGATGTTTCTGCTCCACAGAATCTAACTGCCTCTACGCTGATGACTTATTGATTTACATTCAAACCCTTTCAACACTCCTTTGTTCCTCAAGTGGATCACAGTTTATAAACCCATCTCTCTCAGTTCCTTATTTAAAGTTTGCCTCCTTTGTGTTTCTTCATTGACTAATTTAAACTGTTTTAATCATCTGTCGTTTATTGTTACTCATCTAAAAACATCTGGCAATAAAAACATGGAGCTGCGTAAAAGAATGTAGGAATAATTAAGTTCATGGATTCATTAGAACATGAACAATTATTAGATAAATGGTTCAGTGAGGAATCAAACATGTACATTTATAATTAAATGTCGTATTGAACATGTACAATTCAACTTCTAGGTCTGAAAATGCATTAAAGACACAAACTGATGATGATGAGAAAATGAATGAGACAAAAAATAACCTCCTATTGGATGAAATATCACTTAGAAAAACATAAAAAAAAAGTAGTAACCATAGTCTGGGGATAGTTAGATGCTATGTAAATCAATGGGACTATTAGGTTTATACACTAGAAATTTATCATACTTACATATCGTTGATATATGAAAACATTTATTAGAGTCATGAGACAGTGATGCTCACATGTCAAATGTCCATCAGCAATAGGAATATGCTGGTCATGTGACCTCTCAACTTGTATGTCCTTCAAAATAAAAGCCCCCTTTTCACATCTACCTGTAAATAGATTTTATAACAGCTTTCTAAAAAATGAAGATAATGTAATTGTTGTTATGGCAGCACTATGCAGTAGAGCATTAACATAAATATAATTTACTGCTGATTTTGTCTCATATTCCTTCAGTCTGGGAGTGATTTTAGTTATATAACAATAATGATGATATTCCTGTTGATAAATAACAAAGCTTCAGCTGAAGTAGAATCCTCCATCTTCCTCCAGCTGATCTGTTCCAGCTCACTGAGGTTTATCTCCAGGCTTTTTCATCCTGTGGAGACCAGGTCATCAATCATAGAAGCTGTGGAGCTTCATTAACACGTCGACCTTGATCAGGATTCAGGATCCATCACCTTTAGCCAGAAAAGAAGTTTGAATAGTGACGAGACGACAGAAACGAGTGGAGAATAAGAAGCGAAGATTCTACCTGAGGAAATATCCCAACATCTTTATTCCTCCTCAGGGAGCAGATGATCCTGGTCCTCACACACACGTTTCATGTATATATCATCCTGCAGAATATTTAACACACAATTCCATTTTTTATTCATCTGCTTTTCTACTTTCCAATTGTGTCTGTTCCTGTGTTTGAACTTGAATCCGTCCTCAGTGAAGTCCAGTATCTAATGAGGAGTTTTAATATAATGGACATGAAATCAGTGGAGAAATATTAACGATTTGGATGTTTTCTGAGTCTTTAACATTTGCTGCTTTATATAGAAATGAATAAAAGTTACAAAAATTAAATGACTTAAATCAATTAAAATATGAACTAGAACTGCAGCTACCGAATATTCTGATAGTGGATTCATCTATTGATTATTAAAGTGATAAATACGTTAGTATTTTGGCTCATAAAATGGTGTAAAATATATTTACATTTAAAACATGTTGTAAAACTGTCGTAGTTTGGTTCATTAAATGGTTTAAATGTGGATCAGTGTTTCATCAAAGATGAAGATTCAACATAAAATGTCTGTTTTTGTCCAAATATCATCAGTTTATTATTATAGAGACTAAAGAAACCAGGAAATAATCAGAGAAGAGAAGCTGGAACCAGAGAATTTACACATTTACTAATTAATCAATGACTGAAAATCCATGAATCAGAATAGTTGGTGATTAATGTGATATTTGGACACTAATTAATTAATCCTCTATTAATCCTCTAATTCAGATTTCTGGTTGTTAATAATATCAACGACAGCAGAAAACATCAAAATAAGATCTGTGGTTGCTGCAGAAACTAAAATCATATTATAGTTTCACTATAGTTTCATTATAGTTTCATTATAGTTTCATTATAGTTTCATTATAGTTTCACTATAGTTTCATTATAGTTTCATTATAGTTTCACTATAGTTTCATTATAGTTTCATTATAGTTTCATTATAGTTTCACTATAGTTTCATTATAGTTTCATTATAGTTTCACTATAGTTTCATTATAGTTTCATTATAGTTTCATTATAGTTTCATTATAGTTTCACTATAGTTTCATTATAGTTTCACTATAGTTTCATTATAGTTTCATTATAGTTTCATTATAGTTTCATTATAGTTTCATTATAGTTTCATTATAGTTTCACTATAGTTTCATTATAGTTTCACTATAGTTTCATTATAGTTTCATTATAGTTTCATTATAGTTTCACTATAGTTTCATTATAGTTTCACTATAGTTTCATTATAGTTTCATTATAGTTTCATTATAGTTTCATTATAGTTTCATTATAGTTTCACTATAGTTTCATTATAGTTTCATTATAGTTTCACTATAGTTTCATTATAGTTTCACTATAGTTTCATTATAGTTTCATTATAGTTTCATTATAGTTTCATCATAGTTTCATTATAGTTTCATTATAGTTTCACTATAGTTTCATTATAGTTTCATTATAGTTTCATCATAGTTTCATTATAGTTTCATCATAGTTTCACTATAGTTTCATTATAGTTTCATTATAGTTTCATCATAGTTTCACTATAGTTTCACTATAGTTTCATTATAGTTTCATCATAGTTTCACTATAGTTTCATTATAGTTTCATTATAGTTTCATTATAGTTTCATTATAGTTTCATTATAGTTTCACTATAGTTTCACTATAGTTTCATTATAGTTTCACTATAGTTTCATTATAGTTTCATTATAGTTTCATTATAGTTTCACTATAGTTTCATTATAGTTTCATTATAGTTTCATTATAGTTTCATCATAGTTTCACTATAGTTTCATTATAGTTTCATTATAGTTTCATCATAGTTTCATTATAGTTTCATTATAGTTTCATTATAGTTTCACTATAGTTTCACTATAGTTTCATTATAGTTTCATTATAGTTTCATTATAGTTTCATCATAGTTTCATTATAGTTTCATTATAGTTTCACTATAGTTTCACTATAGTTTCATTATAGTTTCATTATAGTTTCATTATAGTTTCACTATAGTTTCATTATAGTTTCATTATAGTTTCATTATAGTTTCATTATAGTTTCATTATAGTTTCATCATAGTTTCACTATAGTTTCACTATAGTTTCATTATAGTTTCATTATAGTTTCATTATAGTTTCATTATAGTTTCATCATAGTTTCATTATAGTTTCACTATAGTTTCACTATAGTTTCATTATAGTTTCATTATAGTTTCATCATAGTTTCACTATAGTTTCACTATAGTTTCATTATAGTTTCATTATAGTTTCATTATAGTTTCATCATAGTTTCACTATAGTTTCACTATAGTTTCATTATAGTTTCATTATAGTTTCATTATAGTTTCATTATAGTTTCATTATAGTTTCATTATAGTTTCATTATAGTTTCACTATAGTTTCATTATAGTTTCATTATAGTTTCATTATAGTTTCATTATAGTTTCATTATAGTTTCACTATAGTTTCATTATAGTTTCATTATAGTTTCATTATAGTTTCATTATAGTTTCATTATAGTTTCACTATAGTTTCATTATAGTTTCATTATAGTTTCATTATAGTTTCATTATAGTTTCATCATAGTTTCATTATAGTTTCATTATAGTTTCATCATAGTTTCACTATAGTTTCATTATAGTTTCATTATAGTTTCATTATAGTTTCATAGATAATCACAGGAAATAATTATTATTATTGTAATAGAATAGAATGAAAGGATTTAACTTCTTCCTGCTCCTTTTACAATATGTTCAGCTTTTTATTGATGTATTTATTATTGTTACTGATATTATTACTGATAGTAGTAGTATTACTATTATTATTATTATAGTATATATGCTCTAGATGCTGTATTTAGTGGTTAGTGGAAGGAAAAATATAACCGATTATTTGGATTATTTATTATTTATTTAGTGTTTTCTGTTTATTTATTACTTCTTGTCTTCCTCTGGCCTTTTATTTATCTATTTTTGTATTTGTACCTTTATTTTACTTTTATTTGTATTTTATTGACTTGTACTATAATCTTTAAATATTTATATTTATATATTTATATAATTGATAGTAATGTATATAATAATGTACACAGAATAGTAACCATGTGTAATTTATTTCTATTTTTCCAATAATTCCACGTGTAATAATCTACTCACCTAATTTATAGCATGTGACCTTTATAACAACATGTAGTAATAAGGTGTTTATAGACTTGTTGTTTTCTATTTATTTTCTCTGTTGGTATTTAGGCTGTTTGTATTTATTTACATATTTATCTTGTGCGTGTGTCTATAGTTTTATAACAGTCTGGATGTGACGTGTTGGAACTTTATGTTTCTAATCCCAGTCCTGTGTGGTGTTTCCTGTCCAGGTCTGTGATGCAGTGGCTGAACCGGGTCCAGTCCTTCCTGTACTGTAATGAGAACGGGTTCTGGGGGACGTTCCTGGAGAGCCAGAGGACGTGTGTTTGCCACACCGGGGTGACTCTGTGCCAACGACCCATTCCCTGCATCATCGGGGGCAACAACAGCTGCGCCATGTGCAGCCTGGCCAACATCTCCCAGTGCGGCTCCTGCAACAAGGGCTACAAGCTGTACCGGGGCCGCTGCGAGCCCCAGAACGTGGACTCGGAGCGCAGCGAGCAGTTCATCAGCTTCGAGACCGACCTGGACTTCCAGGACCTGGAGCTGAAGTACCTGCTGCAGAAGATGGACTCGCGGCTGTACATCCACACCACCTTCATCAGCAACGAGATCCGCCTGGAGACTTTCTTCGACCCGCGGTGGCGCAAACGCATGTCGCTGACGCTGAAGAGCAACAAGAACCGCATGGACTACCTCCACATGATCATCGGCCTGTCCATGAAGATCTGCCAGATGCGCAACAGCAGCATCGACCCCATGTTCTTCGTGTACGTGAACCCGTTCAGCGGCAGCCACTCGGAGGGATGGAGCATGCCCTTCGGCGAGCACGGGTACCCTCGCTGGGAGAAGGTCCGGCTGCAGAACTCCCAGTGCTTCAACTGGACCCTGCTGCTGGGCAACCGCTGGAAGACCTTTTTTGAGACGGTGCACATCTACCTACGCAGCCGAGCCAAGGTCCCCACAGGGCTCCGCAACGACACGGGCCAGGGCCCGGTGGACCTGGCCGACCCCAACAAGCGTCAGATCTACATCAAGATCTCGGACATCCAGGTGTTCGGCTACAGCCTTCGCTTCAACGCCGACCTGCTGCGCAGCGCCGTGCAGCAGGTCAACCAGTCCTACACGCAGGGGACACAGTTCTACTCGTCCTCCTCTGTCATGCTGCTGCTGCTGGACATCCGGGACCGGATCAACCGCCTGGCGCCGCCCGCCGCGCCCGGGAAGCCTCAGCTGGACCTGTTCTCCTGTATGTTGAAGCACCGGCTCAAACTCAACAACAGCGAGATGATCCGGGTGAATCACGCGCTGGACATGTACAGCACAGAGATTCTAAAACAATCTGACCACCTGACTGCTAAACTCTGCTGAACAAACACATGAACCGAGAGAATTAACTTGAGTTCTGTTCCTCCTTTTCTTTTTTGGACCTTTTCTGCCTTTTGATGTAATATTAACTTTGTAAGAATAATTCTTAATGAGAACAGGAAACAGTGTTTGATGAAGAAGACGAAGGAAACTGAACCATTTCTGTCCAGCATGTCTGTCATTTCCCTAAAGAACCAAACAGAAAATAAGTCCTAAACGTCCTGGTGAAACCGAGGCCTTGACTTGACTCCGATGGATCAAAGGTTTTATCTGAAACTGCCAAACTTCTTTACGTGTTTTTAAAGGACCAGAACCAGAGGGCAGACAGATTTCCTCTATTCCAACTAATGTGGAAGCTAGCGGGCAGTTTAATATTCAACATGTTTATACCTGATAAGGATTAAATTAGCCCTAGTGATAAGTCTCCACACCTTACTGATAGACTCTTTATTACACTTCAGCCAATCTGGAATCTTTCTGTCATTGTTCTGACACTCGGCACAGCAGCAGCAGCAGATCCAGCTGTTTATATATACATGTATATGTGGGTGAATGTGTGTGTATGTGTGTGTGTTCTTTCTTTGGCTTGATGCTTATTGCTGTTCGTTAACTGAATGTGTCATTGAGATTAACTCCAATCTGAGCTGAATCCTGCATTTGGAGCTTCTTCTTCTTCTTCTTCTTCTTCTTCTTCTTCTTTTTCTTCTTCTTCTTCTTCTTCTTCTTCTTCTTCCTTTTCTTCTTCTTCTTCTTCTTCTTCTTCTTCTTTTTCTTCTTCCTCTTCTCCTCGTGCTCCTCCTCCTCCTCCTCCTCCTCCTCCTGCTCCTCCTCCTGCTCCTTCTTCCCGTGATTAAACATTCGAGCTGTGTTTTTCACAAGGCTGAACCTCCTGGTGCGTGAGTGCAATATCGTGGTCTGAAGATTTAACAATCAATGCTATTTTGTACAGCTTCGCAAAAATGTACATGTTGTGACTGCTGATTCGTGGAGCTTCTCAGCACCAAGAGCAAAATGTAAAACATTCATCATTCAGGCACATTGATGAGACGATTTAAAGCCATAAACACCATCTCATGTCTGAGTATTAATTGAGAACATGAGGATCATGTGTACGTTTCTGTTTCCTCAGCTGATCTGAGATAAGAGCACAGCAGCAGGCGACAGCAGAGCATCACACCTCACTCGTATTGTAAAGCCATTGAATTTATATGTTGTGCCGCAGAAAAAAAAGAAAAAAAACTATTAAGAAATTGTTATATTAAAGCTTCAATCCTTTTTTGGCAGTGATGAATCTGTAAGACTTTATGACGCGTGCAGAATGTTTTTTTCAGCTGGTGAATTAACTGGTTGTTGCATGTTGCTGAAGCGTCACAATTCAGTTTGAACTGCAGGAAGCAGCTGTTTTTCTGTTCAGGTTCATCTCACATTTTATTCTTTACCACAAACACCGGAATAAATTAATAATTCATTTCTCTTTTGCTGCTGAGGCTCTGAACTCGGGACTAATCTCCTGCCAGTGAAACGATCATTGAAAGCTTTTTAAAATCCATGGTTTCCATTTTCTTTTCAAATGTTTGTTTCTTGTTATATTTGTAGTTTTTTTTACATCTTATAGTTTCTTTTCTTTTAAATGGCTGATGTGATGAGACTGAGCGATGCAGAGAAAATACAGCTTTAACTGCAGCTAATTCAACTGAAACTATAGAAAGTATTATTATTACTATTCATAATTATTATTTACAGTGTCCAACAACAAAACCTCAGGATTCACACGGTGAAACTTGTAAAACACACTAACATGATTCTAGCTTCAACAGCCAATCAGACGCTGAGTTAACGTGACTGTTCGATATCAACTGAATAAATGTGAATTTACTGCAATCAAAGTTGATTTAAAGTTAAAATCATCTCCACACCAGCAGAAAACTGTTAAATAACGACTATTTTACGAATTTATTTATCTCTCAATTATTAAAACCATTAATTGATCAGTAGTAAAATGGTTTAAATGTGGATCAGTGGTTTAGATTCAACCTAAAATGTCTTTTTTTGTCCAAAGATCATCAGTTTATTATTATAGAGACTAAAGAAATCAGGAAATAATCAGAGAAGAGAAGCTGGAACCAGAGAATTTACACATTTCTTCTCTTAAAATGACTCAAGTGTATTAGTCAGTCATGAAAATAGTTGGTAATTAATGTAATTAATTATTGATTATTAATTAGCTGCAGCTCAGTTGTATTTGTCACTAATAAAGTGAAACTGGACAAAAGGACTGAACATGTTAAAACATGTTGGCTTCACAGACGGTTTCTAATAATTAGTTAATGGAAGTTATTGCTGCTGTTGCTATTAGCAACAACACACAACAACAACCGTGTTTCTTTTCTGGTGCAGAGGACTGGTCCAGATTTACTGAAATAAACTCTTAAAATATGTTTTAATGACTTCATGTAACCGTGAAGGAGATTCTGTTTCATCCAGCAGCTGCTGAAGTTTCACCCTGTAGAACAGCCTGAGGGGCGGAGCCTCAGCGCTAACTGGCTAACTAGCATCCAGGCTAACTAGCCTCCAGGCTAACTAGTGTCCTGGCTAACTAGCATCCAGGCTAACTAGTGTCCTGGCTAACTAGCATCCAGGCTAACTAGCATCCAGGCTAACTAGCGTCCAGGCTAACTAGCCTCCAGGCTAACTAGCCTCCAGGCTAACTAGCGTCCAGGCTAACTAGCATCCAGGCTAACTAGCGTCCAGGCTAACTAGCATCCAGGCTAGCTAGCGTCCAGGCTAACTAGCCTGAGCCTCATTAGCTGCAACTTTCGCTGCCTCTGAACGTTCCTTCTTGTCCTGATGTGAACGGATCTTTGCTCATGTTGCTGTGACACGTTGATTAGAGTTTGATTTGTAGTTTTTATGAGTCGTGAACCTTCATCACTTCTCTAGTGGTGGTTCTATCCAAGTTCTGCAGGTCACTGAGTCTCTGCTGCTGCAGAATGTGAATGTTGCAGCAGCTGAAGGTGACGGAGCAGCAGTAAAGCTGCTAATAAAGCAGCTAATAAAGCAGCTTTACTGCTGTGATGAAGCTGATTCTGCTGCTGCTCCGTTAGACTGAGCAGCAGCAGCAGGAGGTGACTGACTCCAGGGTCTCACAGCACTTTTATTAGCTCAGTTATAATTTTAGAGCTTATTAGCATGCTGGTGTTAACATGAAAGCACTTCACACAATCTGTTAGCATCCACCCATTAGCATCGGACACTTGCAGAGTGACTTATAAGAGATGAAGAAGAAATAAATCTGTCACCAGGTTTTAAATATAAAACTTTTACTTGTTTTCTTTTATTCATTTATTTATTTTGTTTTTCATCCACAAGTTGAGATCAAACATCCTGGAAAAATCTGAAGAATCTGTCTGAAATCCAATCAACATCCATCCAATCAGGTAACACTTGGGCTTTATTAGCTTAGTCGCTATGGCAACAAACGGTGAGTGTAACTCCTGTTTGTCTTTAATTAGATTCAGTTCATAACATGTTGCTCGTTAACAGAATTAATTAGAAAATATCTGCAAAGAATATGAATGAAGGAACGTGATTGGATTAAAACGTTTGTTCCATTTCAGGCAGAATTAATAGTTGTTGCTTTGTTTAATCTGAATTTAGCTGAATTCTCTGAACTATTTATTTATTTGTTTGTTTTTTCACAAACAACATTTCTGATTTTCAGTTGTTTACAAAATACAAAAAATACAAAAAAATACTAATAAAAAAAACTACTAGAAGATGAAGACTAAATTAAAGGGTTAGGGTTTTATTTTTTAATTTATCGATTTAATATTCTCATTTATTTTTGGATTCTGTTTTTGTGGACAATGAAATTCCAGAGGCTGAACATGTCACGTGTTTTTAAATCAATGACAGATTTATTTCATTAATTTGAGTCGTCGCCTGTTTCTGAATCAGAAAAGTTTTGATTGTTTATCATCACACATCGATTCAAACTGTTGAAAACGTGATTATTGGTTTTATTTGTATTAAGCTTATTATTAAAGTGCCTGTTATCTATCCCTTTAACATGTTTAGACCTGGAGGAAACACACGTGTTACAGACATGTTTAACTGACGTGTTACTGACATGTTTAACTGACGTGTTACTGACATGTTACAGACATGTTTAAATGATGTTTTACTGACATGTTAATGACATGTTAATGACATGTTACTGACGTGTTACAGACGTGTTAGTGACATGTTACGGACGTGTTACAGATGTGTTACTGACATGTTAGTGACATGTTAATGACATGTTACAGACGTGTTACAGACGTGTTACTGACATGTTACTGACATGTTACTGACGTGTTACAGATGTGTTACTGACATGTTAGTGACATGTTACTGACGTGTTACTGACATGTTAGTGACATGTTACGGACGTGTTACTGACATGTTAGTGACATGTCACTGACATGTTACTGACGTGTTACTGACATGTTAGTGACATGTTACTGACGTGTTACAGATGTGTTACTGACATGTTAGTGACATGTCACTGACATGTTACTGACGTGTTACTGACATGTTAGTGACATATTAGTGACATGTTACTGACGTGTTACTGACGTGTTACAGATGTGTTACTGACATGTTAGTGACATGTTACTGACATGTTACAGGCATGTTACTGACATGTTACAGATGTGTTACTGACATGTTAGTGACATGTTACTGACGTGTTACTGACATGTTAGTGACATATTAGTGACATGTTACTGACGTGTTACTGACGTGTTACAGATGTGTTACTGACATGTTACTGACATGTTACAGACATGTTACTGACGTGTTAATGACATGTTACTGACATGTTACTGACTTGTTACTGACGTGTTACTGACATGTTACTGACTTGTTACTGACATGTTACAGACGTGTTACTGACATGTTACTTACGTGTTACAGATGTGTTACTGACATGTTAGTGACATGTTACTGACGTGTTACAGGCGTGTTACTGACATGTTACTGACGTGTTACTGACATGTTACTGGCTGGTTACTGACATGTTACAGAAGTGTTATTGACTCGTTAGAGACATGATAAAGACCTTTTTTTTGCTGAGGTCTTACAGACATGTTTAACTGACGTGTTATTGACATGCTATTGACGTGTTACAGACATGTTTGTAACATGTTAACATGTTAACATGTTTAACTGACATGTTACAGACGTGTTTAATTGATTTGTTACAGATATGTTTATAAAATGTTATAGACGTGTTTAACTGATGTGTTACAGACATGTTACAGATATGTTTATAACATTTTACAGACGTGTTTAACTGACGTGTTACAGATATGTTTATAACATGTCACAGAACATGTTTAACTGACGTGTTACAGAAATGTTACACACATGTTTAGCTGACGTGTTACAGACATGTTACAGCTGTGTTTCACTGATTCTCTCCAGAGGTTAAACCATTCCTTCACCTCCTGCAGCATCTCGATGGTTTTGTGCATGTGGGGAATCACCACCAGGCAGCAAAGGACCAGGCAACAACTGGTGGATTTTTTTTTTATTTTCCCCTGTTGTACAAATAAATATGTAAATAAATGACTGTAACTCTATAATTTAAAACAAAAAAGGATATGAGACTAAAACAGCCTCGTTTGAGTCCAGCACAAGTCCAGGCTGCCTCTGAAATATCCCGATTTCTGACGATTTCTGACTGTTTTTCTATTGTCAAACATTCTGTACGTTCCAGTTTAGTTCTGAGCTGCCGTCAAGCATCAAAACATAAAACAAGCACATTAAACCTCACTTCTGCTGCTCCATGTCTTCATCATCTGTCTCCACTTTTTACACCTAATTCCTGCATATATGTACTTTTTGCTGTTCCGTTGAGATCATTCTATCTGCTTATTTCAAATGAATGTTTCATATAATAATCTATTTCTCATTAAAATGCTATATTTAATAAGAAGAGCAAGGCTGGTTTGTACCGTTTCCTTCACCAGAGAAAGTGAAAATGTTAATGTTTGAAGTTTCATTGTTGTCTTTTGTCTCATATTTTTTGATTGAATCATTTGCCAAGAAACTTTTTTCTGTCAACAAAATAAGACAATTAAAAATTAGACTCAGCGCACCAAAAACAAGATATTTTACTTGATATTTCTTTATATCTTTCATTTTCTGCAGGGTGTTGACTCTTTATTTTCAGTTTACTGATAATAAATAATAATATAAATAATATAATATAGAAATACTATATCAATATGACAAAATAACAGGTGAAAAGAAACTAAATACATTTACTGAAGTACTGTGTATGTATTTTACTGTATTTCTATGTGCTGCTACTTTACACTTTATACTGATATTTTGCTGCTGATTAATCAGCAGCTCAGGTCTTTATTTCCTGAATGAAACTGAGCTCAGACCAGCAACAGTTCTGGTTTTTAATACGTGACGTGTCTAAGCTCCACCCCCTTCACTGACCTCTAAGTTCTGCCCTCCAGTGACGTCTAAGCTCCACCCTCCGGTGATGTCTAAGCTCCACCCCCTTCACTGACCTCTAAGCTCTGCCCAGACGCCGCTAACGAGCTGCAGCAGATTTACCCGTCAGAGGTTAGTAAGTTCATGGTTTATTACACTTTACATTAATCTGAGTTATTACTCCACATTTGATTCGTCTGGTTCAATGCAGCCATGGTCAGAGGTTTGTGTTTCTACATTTCTACAGAAGCCCTGAAGGGACAAAACAAGAAGATAGAAAACATATTTGTTCAGCTTTAGAGAAAACTGCCAGTGTGTCATGATTTAGAGGAAAAGTACTAAATAACTAAAGTGTAAAAAGGATTCACAGCTCTTGGCTCGTCTTTGTCTATTTCAGCTATTCATCCTCAAATTAGGTTTTTGCATGTGGAAACAAATGAAAGTGAATCAGACGACGTCTGTGTCGATAAAATTAATTCACAATTCAAAACTGAATGAAATATGAGCTCATAAAAAGATTTCATTCATTGTCTCATAAATAAAGTTGAGAAGGTAAAAGTGATTCTAAATGTATACGTTGATACCTCATCACAGTCTAATGTTCCAGATGATGTGATGTTACAGCTGTGATGTTCCAGATGTGATGTTACAGATGATGAGATGTTGCAGCGCCATCCTCAGGATGATGGAAGTTAATGATTCACAAACAACATGAAGGGTCAGAACCAGCTGTAAGATTATTTCAGATGTTCTGAAACCTGAGATTTTCCTGCAGAGGCTAAAGCTGCTGATGTAGTTTCCTGGAGTTTTTCTGAGTCCATCTCCACCTCCAGTTCCAGAGCTCCAGTCCTGACCTTCTCAGTTATCTCACGTTTTGTGGCATCTGAAGCTAAATTGCAGTGAGGGGGCGGAGCCAACTGAGGCTGTAGAGTTCAGAGAAAGAAAGAAGAAACATATAATCAAATACATGTACTCATGGACATTTACTCAAGTACAAATACAGCAGTACAGCTGTGTTTTACTTCAAGGAAGTGTTATATTACTATATCTGTTATATTTTCATTGTCTCAGAGCAACCTGTCATGAGTCGTGTTGAGTAATGATGAGTCATGATGAATTGTGTTGAGTTGTGTTGAGTCATGTGAAGTCGTGTTGAGTCATGTTTAGTTGTGTTGAGTCATGATGAGTCGAGCTGGTTCAGTCTGTGATTGTCATAGAAGTGATTGATGAATTGTTCCTGTTTCCTGAGTCGTGTTGGATCGTGTTGAGTAATGATGAGTCATGTTGAGTAATGATGAGTTGTGTTGAGTCATGTTGAGTCGTGTTGAGTCGTGATGAGTCTTGATAAATCGTGTTGAGTCATGATGAGTTGCCTTGAGTCGTGTTGAATAATGATGAGTGCTGTTGAGTCATGATGAGTCGTGATGAATCGTGTTGAACCGTGATGAGTCATGACGAGTCGTGTTGAGTCGTGATGAGTCGTGTTGAGTCGTGATGAATCGTGTTGAGTAATGATGAGTCGTGTTGAGTCGTGTTGAGTCGTGATGAGTCGTGTTGAGTCGTGATGAGTCGTGATGAGTCGTGTTGAGTTCCTGTTTTTTATTATGAATTTTCCTCCTTCAGTCGAATCCTCCAGTTTCAGATTTAAAGTGTGACTCCTGGTTTGTGCTGATTGCTGAGTAAGATGCTGATCAGTGTGGACATGAGCTGCTCTGCATTATTCTTTTTAATTAGGGGGCTGATATTTATAAGCCCCAAATAGTAACTGGAGATAATAGTCAATTCATGTACAGTTAATCAGAATCCTGTTGGCAGATAATGGCTGCCTGGGGCTGCACCAGGTTTGCAAAAATTTAATTAGCAAAGCAATGAATGTACTGCTCGCTGAGGTGAAGGACTGGACACAGCAGCTCCAGTCCGGCGCTGCCAGGAGGGGAAGTTTTTATTCTTAGGGACACCAAACCTCTTTATTTCTGATGTAAATTCAGAAACAGCTGCTGCTTTTACTCTGTGTGACTGTTGGTGTCAGCAGGAGAATAACTTCTGTTCAAACACTACCTCAGGACATCTACAGGATATACTCTAGTAATATATGCTGTAGTATAGACAGTAGTAATATAATAGTAGTATATACTGTAATACAATAGTCCACATTAGTATATAGTAGTATTATATGCTGTAGTATAGTAGTATACAGTAGTAGTATAGTAAGTAGTATATACATGATGATGATGATGATGATGATTGTTGGTCCTCGTCTTCCTCTACAGATAAGACGGCCACTGAGAGAGAGTCCATGTTCAGGTTCTGATGAAACATCTGGAAACAGTTGCTTCACCTTCACTGAACACAATGAGTGGAGGACTGTAGCTTCTCTGAGTGGATGAAGACATTCACCATTAAACATGGAACAAGAATCACACACACACACACACACACACACACACACACACACACACACACACACACACACACACACACACACACACACACACACACACACACACAGTTGCTATATAAAGGAAAAAAACATGAGTAGGTGATGATGTGGAAAGGTGGAAACATCCTGAAGACCTGGAGAAAAGGTAAGTGATTTATAAAAAATGCAGAGAGAAGGAAAGATGTTCCTGAAGGACAGAAAAGGGACAGAGACAGAGACAGGTTAGATCTCACTTCTTCATAAAGATCATCATAAATTCCTATCCTATCCTATCCTATCCTGTCCTGTCCTGTCCTATCCTGTCCTGTCCTGTCCTATCCTATCCTGTCCTGTCCTATCCTGTCCTATCCTATCCTGTCCTGTCCTGTCCTATCCTATCCTGTCCTATCCTGTCCTGTCCTGTCCTATCCTGTCCTGTCCTGTCCTATCCTGTCCTGTTCTATCCTATCCTGTCCTGTCCTGTCCTGTCCTATCCTGTCCTATCCTGTCCTATCCTGCCCTGTCCTATCCTGTCCTGTCCTATCCTATCCTATCCTGTCCTATCCTATCCTATCCTGTCCTGTCCTATCCTGTCCTGTCCTATCCTATCCTGTCCTGTCCTATCCTGTCCTATCCTGTCCTGTCCTATCCTGTCCTGTCCTGTCCTATCCTATCCTGTCCTGTCCTGTCCTATCCTGTCCTGTCCTATCCTGTCCTGTCCTGTCCTGTCCTGTCCTGTCCTGTCCTATCCTATCCTGTCCTGTCCTATCCTGTCCTGTCCTATCCTATCCTGTCCTGTCCTATCCTATCCTATCCTGTCCTGTTCTATCCTGTCCTGTCCTATCCTGTCCTGTCCTATCCTGTCCTGTCCTGTCCTATCCTATCCTGTCCTGTCCTATCCTATCCTGTCCTGTTCTATCCTGTCCTGTCCTGTCCTATCCTGTCCTGTCCTATCCTATCCTATCCTATCCTATCCTGTCCTGTCCTGTCCTGTCCTATCCTGTCCTGTCCTATCCTGTCCTGTCATGTCCTGTCCTGTCCTATCCTGTCCTATCCTGTCCTGTTCTATCCTGTCCTGTCCTGTCCTATCCTGTCCTGTCCTGTCCTGTCCTGTCCTATCCTGTCCTGTCCTATCCTGTCCTGTCCTGTCCTGTCCTGTCCTGTCCTATCCTATCCTGTCCTATCCTGTCCTGTTCTATCCTGTCCTGTCCTATCCTATCCTGTCCTGTTCTATCCTGTCCTGTCCTGTCCTATCCTGTCCTGTCCTGTCCTATCCTGTCCTGTCCTATCCTGTCCTGTCCTATCCTTTCCTGTCCTGTCCTATCCTATCCTGTCCTGTTCTATCCTGTCCTGTCCTGTCCTATCCTATCCTGTCCTGTCCTGTCCTATCCTGTCCTATCCTGTCCTGTCCTGTCCTGTCCTGTCCTGTCCTATCCTATCCTGTCCTGTCCTATCCTGTCCTGTCCTATCCTATCCTGTCCTGTCCTATCCTATCCTATCCTGTCTTGTTCTATCCTGTCCTGTCCTATCCTGTCCTGTCCTATCCTGTCCTGTCCTGTCCTATCCTATCCTGTCCTGTCCTATCCTATCCTGTCCTGTTCTATCCTGTCCTGTCCTGTCCTATCCTGTCCTGTCCTATCCTATCCTATCCTGTCCTGTCCTGTCCTGTCCTATCCTGTCCTGTCCTATCCTGTCCTGTCATGTCCTGTCCTGTCCTATCCTGTCCTATCCTGTCCTGTTCTATCCTGTCCTGTCCTGTCCTATCCTGTCCTGTCCTGTCCTGTCCTATCCTGTCCTGTCCTATCCTGTCCTGTCCTGTCCTGTCCTGTCCTATCCTATCCTATCCTATCCTGTCCTGTTCTATCCTGTCCTGTCCTATCCTATCCTGTCCTGTTCTATCCTGTCCTGTCCTGTCCTATCCTGTCCTGTCCTGTCCTATCCTGTCCTGTCCTATCCTGTCCTGTCCTATCCTTTCCTGTCCTGTCCTATCCTATCCTGTCCTGTTCTATCCTGTCCTATCCTGTCCTGTCCTGTCCTGTCCTATCCTGTCCTGTCCTGTCCTATCCTTTCCTGTCCTGTCCTATCCTATCCTATCCTGTCCTGTCCTATCCTGTCCTGTCCTGTCCTGTTCTATCCTGTCCTATCCTGTCCTGTCCTATCCTGTCCTGTCCTATCCTGTCCTGTCCTGTCCTATCCTTTCCTGTCCTGTCCTATCCTATCCTGTCCTGTCCTATCCTGTCCTGTCCTGTCCTGTCCTATCCTGTCCTATCCTGTCCTATCCTATCCTGTCCTGTTCTATCCTGTCCTGTCCTATCCTGTCCTGTCCTGTCCTGTCCTATCCTGTCCTGTCCTATCCTGTCCTGTCCTGTCCTATCCTATCCTGTCCTGTCCTGTCCTATCCTGTCCTGTCCTGTCCTATCCTGTCCTGTCCTATCCTGTCCTATCCTGTCCTATCCTATCCTATCCTGTCCTGTTCTATCCTGTCCTGTCCTATCCTGTCCTGTCCTATCCTATCCTGTCCTGTCCTATCCTGTCCTGTCCTATCCTATCCTGTCTTGTCCTATCCTGTCCTATCCTATCCTATCCTGTCCTATCCTGTCCTATCCTGTCCTGTCCTGTCCTGTCCTATCCTGTCCTGTCCTATCCTATCCTGTCCTGTCCTGTCCTATCCTGTCCTGTCCTATCCTGTCCTATCCTGTCCTATCCT
Source organism: Lepturacanthus savala (assembly GCA_030544235.1). NCBI lineage: Eukaryota > Metazoa > Chordata > Actinopteri > Scombriformes > Trichiuridae > Lepturacanthus > Lepturacanthus savala. The sequence goes on from CM060484.1 coordinate 31,815,630, forward strand.
GTCCTGTCCTGTCCTATCCTGTCCTGTCCTGTCCTATCCTGTCCTGTCCTATCCTATCCTGTCCTATCCTGTCCTGTCCTATCCCGTCCTGTCCTATCCTGTCCTGTCCTGTCCTATCCTGTCCTGTTCTATCCTATCCTATCCTATCCTGTCCTGTCCTGTCCTATCCTGTCCTATCCTGTCCTATCCTGCCCTGTCCTATCCTGTCCTGTCCTATCCTATCCTATCCTGTCCTATCCTATCCTGTCCTGTCCTGTCCTGTCCTGTCCTATCCTGTCCTGTCCTATCCTATCCTGTCCTGTCCTGTCCTGTCCTGTCCTATCCTGTCCTATCCTGTCCTGTCCTGTCCTATCCTGTCCTGTCCTGTCCTGTCCTATCCTGTCCTGTCCTGTCCTATCCTGTCCTGTCCTATCCTGTCCTGTCCTGTCCTATCCTATCCTGTCCTGTCCTGTCCTATCCTATCCTGTCCTGTCCTATCCTGTCCTGTCCTATCCTATCCTGTCCTGTCCTATCCTATCCTATCCTGTCCTGTTCTATCCTGTCCTGTCCTATCCTGTCCTATCCTGTCCTGTCCTGTCCTATCCTATCCTGTCCTGTCCTATCCTATCCTGTCCTGTTCTATCCTGTCCTGTCCTGTCCTATCCTATCCTGTCCTATCCTATCCTGTCCTGTCCTGTCCTGTCCTGTCCTATCCTGTCCTGTCCTATCCTGTCATGTCCTGTCCTGTCCTATCCTGTCCTATCCTGTCCTGTTCTGTCCTGTCCTATCCTGTCCTGTCCTGTCCTGTCCTGTCCTGTCCTATCCTGTCCTGTCCTGTCCTATCCTGTCCTATCCTGTCCTGTTCTATCCTGTCCTGTCCTATCCTATCCTGTCCTGTTCTATCCTGTCCTGTCCTATCCTGTCCTGTCCTGTCCTGTCCTATCCTGTCCTATCCTGTCCTGTCCTGTCCTATCCTTTCCTGTCCTGTCCTATCCTATCCTGTCCTGTTCTATCCTGTCCTGTCCTATCCTGTCCTGTCCTATCCTATCCTGTCCTGTCCTGTCCTATCCTGTCCTGTCCTATCCTGTCCTGTCATGTCCTGTCCTATCCTGTCCTATCCTGTCCTGTTCTATCCTGTCCTGTCCTATCCTGTCCTGTCCTATCCTGTCCTGTCCTGTCCTATCCTATCCTATCCTGTCCTGTTCTATCCTGTCCTGTCCTATCCTGTCCTGTCCTGTCCTGTCCTATCCTATCCTGTCCTGTCCTATCCTGTCCTATCCTGTCCTATCCTATCCTATCCTATCCTGTCCTGTTCTATCCTGTCCTGTCCTGTCCTATCCTGTCCTATCCTGTCCTATCCTGTCCTATCCTGTCCTGTCCTGTCCTATCCTGTCCTGTCCTATCCTGTCCTGTCCTATCCCGTCCTGTCCTATCCTGTCCTGTCCTATCCTGTCCTGTCCTGTCCTGTCCTATCCTGTCCTGTCCTGTCCTATCCTGTCCTGTCCTATCCTGTCCTGTCCTATCCCGTCCTGTCCTATCCTGTCCTGTCCTATCCTGTCCTGTCCTATCCTGTCCTATCCTGTCCTGTCCTGTCCTATCCTGTCCTGTCCTATCCTGTCCTGTCCTATCCCGTCCTGTCCTATCCTGTCCTGTCCTATCCTGTCCTGTCCTGTCCTATCCTATCCTGTCCTGTCCTGTCCTATCCTGTCCTGTCCTATCCTGTCCTGTCCTGTCCTATCCTGTCCTGTCCTGTCCTATCCTATCCTGTCCTGTCCTATCCTGTCCTGTCCTATCCTATCCTGTCCTATCCTGTCCTGTCCTGTCCTGTCCTATCCTGTCCTGTCCTATCCCGTCCTGTCCTATCCTGTCCTATCCTGTCCAGCAGCTGTCAGACTCATGTCTTCCTGCAGGTGGCGCTGCAGGACGTTCAGGATCAGAAACATTTCTACATGTTTTTATTTGAGTCCATTAAAATTATTATAAATTATTTTTAGTTTGGACCAGAGTCTGATCGACTTTGACGTGTTCACAGCTGCTTTAAAATAAACCAAAGACATTAAGGACATGAAGTTTCTCCCACAGGGAAATAAATTACTATTTATTACTGCAACATCTGCATCATAGTGTGAGTGTGTACTTTAGGTTTGAAACATCTTCTTCCTGTTAACGTTGTTGTTCACACACACAGATGGTGACTAGTGTTGATCCAGGACAGTAAAACGTGACGTTATCGTCTGGTATCAAACTGAATAACTCAGACAGCAGAGATGATTTTCAGATTCTCTGACCACATTAGGATTAAATGAGGTTTGCTGCAGCATCCAGACAAATAAACAGCAGCAGAGTCCAGTGAAGCTTTTAATGCAGCGGAGACATTACAAACACACTTCCTGTTTTATTCATGTGGTCAATACACAGCCAGTCCATTAGTCTGTTTAAAAGCTGCAGCTCTGACACCACAAGGTTCACTCTGTTCTACTAGAACCTGTTATTCTCTGTCTGGCTACTACTAGTACTACACTAACCCTAACTAATACTACTGATAACTAGTACTACACTAACCCTAACTAGTACTGCTGATAACTAGTACTACACTAACTCTAACTAGTATTACTAACCATAACTAATACTACTGATAACTAGTACTACACTAACCCTAACTAGTAGTACTAACACTAACTACTACTACACTAACCTTAACTAGTAGTACTAATCCGAACTAGTATTGTTTATAACTAGTAATACATTAACCCTAACTGGTACTGGTTACAACTAGTACTAGTAAACAGCCAGTCCATTAGTCTGTTTAAAAGGTGCAGCTCTGCCACCACATTCTGACAGGATCAAGACTGTTCTACTAGAACACGAACATATCCTCTGTCTGGTTACTACTAGTACTACACTAACCCTAACTAGTACTGGTTATTACTAGTACTACATTAACCCTAACTTGTACTTCAACTACTGGAAACTAGCACTGCTAACAGTTCTATATCATGTTCTATACTCTCTTATTCCTCATTAGGGTCACAGGGTCTGCACACGCACACACCTATGGGCAATTTAGAGTCTCCAATTAACCTCAGCATGTGTTTGGACTGTCGGAGGAAGCTGGAGAAAACCCACCAGACACGGAGAACATGAACCTCCACACAGAAAGGTCCCAGAGCCAGGACCAAGGAGGTCTAGAACCTGTGACCTGAAACCACAGACCTGAGATCTGCAGTGTTTCCTGGACCAGGATTTGGTCCTGGTCTACAGCAGCTTTAGAACAGGTTTTAAAACAGTATTATATTAACAGTAACATTATTACCAGTAACATTATTATATTAACAATAATATTATTAACAGTAACATTATTATATTAACTATAACATTATTAACAGTAACATTATTATATTAACAGTAATATTATTAGCAGTAACATTATTATATTAACAGTAACATTATTATATTAACAGTAATATTATTAACAGTAACATTATTATATTAACAATAATATTATTAACAGTAACATTATTAACAGTAACATTATTATATTAACAGTAACATTATTATATTAACAGTAACATTATTACCAGTAACATTATTATATTAACAGAAATATTATTAGCAGTAACATTATTATATTAATAGTAACATTATTACCAGTAACATTATTATATTAACAGTAACATTATTAACAGTAACATTATTATATTAACAGTCACATTATTATATTAACAGTAACATTATTATATTAACAGTCACATTATTATATTAACAGTAACATTATTATATTAACAGTAACATTATTAACAGTAACATTATTATATTAACAGTCACATTATTATATTAACAGTAACATTATTATATTAACAGTAACATTATTATATTAACAGTCACATTATTATATTAACAGTAACATTATTATATTAACAGTAACATTATTGACAGTAACATTATTATATTAACAGTCACATTATTAACAGTAACATTATTATATTAACATTAATATTATTAGCAGTAACATTATTATATTAACAGTAACATTATTATATTAACAGTAACATTATTACCAGTAACATTATTATATTAACAGTAACATTATTAACAGTAACATTATTATCAGTAACATTATTATATTAACATTAATATTATTAGCAGTAACATTATTATATTAACAGTAACATTATTAACAGTAACATTATTATATTAACAGTAACATTATTAACAGTAACAGTATTATATTAACAGTAACATTATTATATTAACATTAATATTCTTAGCAGTAACATTATTATATTAACAGTAACATTATTAACAGTAACATTATTATATTAACAGTAACATTATTATATTAACAGTAACATTATTATATTAACATTAATATTATTAGCAGTAACATTATTATGTTAACAGTAACATTATTATATTAACAGTAATATTATTAGCAGTAACATTATTATATTAACAGTAACATTATTAACAGTAACATTATTATATTAACAGTAATATTATTAGCAGTAACATTATTAAATTAATAGTAACATTATCAGCAGTAACATTATTAATAATTAGTATTAATAATAGTACCAACATTAACATATTATATTAATATATAACATTAATAATAGTACCAACACTAACATATTATATTAATATATAACATTAATAATAGTACCAACACTAACATATTATATTAATATATAACATTAATAATAGTACCAACATTAACATATTAATATATAACATTAATAATAGTACCAACACTAACATATTATATTAATATATAACATTAATAATAGTACCAACACTAACATATTATATTAATATATAACATTAATAATTGTACCAACATTAACATATTAATATATAACATTAGTAATAGTACCAACATTAACATATTAATATATAACATTAATAATAGTACCAACATTAACATATTAATATATAACATTAATAATAGTACCAACATTAACATATTAATATATAACATTAATAATAGTACCAACACTAACATATTATATTAATATATAACATTAATAATAGTACCAACACTAACATATTATATTAATATATAACATTAATAATAGTACCAACATTAACATATTATATTAATATATAACATTAATAATAGTACCAACACTAACATATTATATTAATATATAACATTAATAATAGTACCAACACTAACATATTATATTAATATATAACATTAATAATAGTACCAACACTAACATATTATATTAATATATAACATTAATAATAGTACCAACATTAACATATTAATATATAACATTAGTAATAGTACCAACATTAACATATTAATATATAACATTAATAATAGTACCAACACTAACATATTATATTAATATATAACATTAATAATAGTACCAACACTAACATATTATATTAATATATAACATTAATAATAGTACCAACACTAACATATTATATTAATATATAACATTAATAATAGTAACAACATTAACATATTAATATATAACATTAATAATAGTACCAACACTAACATATTATATTAATATATAACATTAATAATAGTATCAACATTAACATATTAATATATAACATTAATAATAGTACCAACATTAACATATTATATTAATATATAACATTAATAATAGTACCAACATTAACATATTAATATATAACATTAATAATAGTATCAACATTAACATATTAATATATAACATTAATAATAGTACCAACATTAACATATTATATTAATATATAACATTAATAATAGTACCAACACTAACATATTATATTAATATATAACATTAATAATAGTACCAACATTAACATATTAATATATAACATTAATAATAGTACCAACATTAACATATTAATATATAACATTAATAATAGTACCAACACTAACATATTATATTAATATATAACATTAATAATAGTACCAACACTAACATATTATATTAATATATAACATTAATAATAGTACCAACATTAACATATTAATATATAACATTAATAATAGTACCAACACTAACATATTATATTAATATATAACATTAATAATAGTATCAACATTAACATATTATATTAATATATAACATTAATAATAGTACCAACACTAACATATTATATTAATATATAACATTAATAATAGTACCAACATTAACATATTAATATATAACATTAATAATAGTACCAACATTAACATATTAATATATAACATTAATAATAGTACCAACACTAACATATTATATTAATATATAACATTAATAATAGTACCAACATTAACATATTAATATATACCATTAATAATAGTACCAACACTAACATATTATATCAATATATAACATTAATAATAGTATCAACATTAACATATTAATATATAACATTAATAATAGTACCAACACTAACATATTATATTAATATATAACATTTATAATAGTACCAACACTAACATATTATATTAATATATTACATTAATAATAGTACCAACACTAACATATTATATTAATATATAACATTGATAATAGTACCAACATTAACATATTAATATATAACATTAATAATAGTACCAACATTAACATATTAATATATAACATTAATAATAGTACCAACACTAACATATTATATTAATATATAACATTAATAATAGTACCAACATTAACATATTATATTAATATATAACATTAATAATAGTACCAACACTAACATATTATATTAATATATAACATTAATAATAGTACCAACACTAACATATTATATTAATATATAACATTAATAATAGTACCAACATTAACATATTAATATATAACATTAATAATAGTATCAACATTAACATATTAATATATAACATTAATAATAGTACCAACATTAACATATTATATTAATATATAACATTAATAATAGTACCAACATTAACATATTAATATATAACATTAATAATAGTATCAACATTAACATATTAATATATAACATTAATAATAGTACCAACATTAACATATTATATTAATATATAACATTAATAATAGTACCAACACTAACATATTATATTAATATATAACATTAATAATAGTACCAACATTAACATATTAATATATAACATTAATAATAGTACCAACACTAACATATTATATTAATATATAACATTAATAATAGTACCAACATTAACATATTAATATATAACATTAATAATAGTACCAACATTAACATATTAATATATAACATTAATAATAGTACCAACATTAACATATTAATATATAACATTAATAATAGTACCAACATTAACATATTAATATATAACATTAATAATAGTACCAACACTAACATATTATATTAATATATAACATTAATAATAGTACCAACATTAACATATTAATATATACCATTAATAATAGTACCAACACTAACATATTATATCAATATATAACATTAATAATAGTATCAACATTAACATATTAATATATAACATTAATAATAGTACCAACACTAACATATTATATTAATATATAACATTAATAATAGTACCAAAACTAACATATTATATTAATGTATAACATTAATAATAGTATCAACATTAACATATTATATTAATATATAACATTAATAATAGTACCAACACTAACATATTATATTAATATATAACATTAATAATAGTACCAACATTAACATATTAATATATAACATTAATAATAGTACCAACATTAACATATTAATATATAACATTAATAATAGTACCAACATTAACATATTAATATATAACATTAATAATAGTACCAACATTAACATATTAATATATAACATTAATAATAGTACCAACACTAACATATTATATTAATATATAACATTAATAATAGTACCAACACTAACATATTATATCAATATATAACATTAATAATAGTATCAACATTAACATATTAATATATAACATTAATAATAGTACCAACACTAACATATTATATTAATATATAACATTTATAATAGTACCAACACTAACATATTGTATTAATATGTTACATTAATAATAGTACCAACTCTAACATATTATATTAATATATAACATTGATAATAGTACCAACATTAACATATTAATATATAACATTAATAATAGTACCAACATTAACATATTAATATATAACATTAATAATAGTACCAACACTAACATATTATATTAATATATAACATTAATAATAGTACCAACATTAACATATTATATTAATATATTACATTAATAATAGTACCAACACTAACATATTATATTAATATATAACATTAATAATAGTACCAACACTAACATATTATATTAATATATAACATTAATAATAGTACCAACATTAACATATTAATATATAACATTAATAATAAGTACCAACATTAACATATTATATTAATATATAACATTAATAATAGTACCAACACTAACATATTATATTAATATATAACATTAATAATAGTACCAACATTAACATATTAATATATAACATTAATAATAGTACCAACATTACCATATTAATATATAACATTAATAATAGTACCAACATTAACATATTAATATATAACATTAATAATAGTACCAACATTAACATATTATATTAATATATAACATTAATAATAGTACCAACACTAACATATTATATTAATATATAACATTAATAATAGTACCAACATTAACATATTATATTAATATATAACATTAATAATAGTACCAACACTAACATATTATATTAATATATAACATTAATAATAGTACCAACACTAACATATTATATTAATATATAACATTAATAATAGTACCAACATTAACATATTAATATATAACATTAATAATAAGTACCAACATTAACATATTATATTAATATATAACATTAATAATAGTACCAACACTAACATATTATATTAATATATAACATTAATAATAGTACCAACATTAACATATTAATATATAACATTAATAATAGTACCAACATTAACATATTATATTAATATATAACATTAATAATAGTACCAACATTACCATATTAATATATAACATTAATAATAGTACCAACATTAACATATTAATATATAACATTAATAATAGTACCAACATTAACATATTATATTAATATATAACATTAATAATAGTACCAACACTAACATATTATATTAATATATAACATTAATAATAGTACCAACATTAACATATTATATTAATATATAACATTAATAATAGTACCAACACTAACATATTATATTAATATATAACATTAATAATAGTACCAACATTAACATATTAATATATAACATTAATAATAGTATCAACATTAACATATTAATATATAACATTAATAATAGTACCAACATTAACATATTATATTAATATATAACATTAATAATAGTACCAACATTAACATATTAATATATAACATTAATAATAGTATCAACATTAACATATTAATATATAACATTAATAATAGTACCAACATTAACATATTATATTAATATATAACATTAATAATAGTACCAACACTAACATATTATATTAATATATAACATTAATAATAGTACCAACATTAACATATTAATATATAACATTAATAATAGTACCAACACTAACATATTATATTAATATATAACATTAATAATAGTACCAACATTAACATATTAATATATAACATTAATAATAGTACCAACATTAACATATTAATATATAACATTAATAATAGTACCAACATTAACATATTAATATATAACATTAATAATAGTACCAACATTAACATATTAATATATAACATTAATAATAGTACCAACACTAACATATTATATTAATATATAACATTAATAATAGTACCAACATTAACATATTAATATATACCATTAATAATAGTACCAACACTAACATATTATATCAATATATAACATTAATAATAGTATCAACATTAACATATTAATATATAACATTAATAATAGTACCAACACTAACATATTATATTAATATATAACATTAATAATAGTACCAAAACTAACATATTATATTAATATATAACATTAATAATAGTATCAACATTAACATATTATATTAATATATAACATTAATAATAGTACCAACACTAACATATTATATTAATATATAACATTAATAATAGTACCAACATTAACATATTAATATATAACATTAATAATAGTACCAACATTAACATATTAATATATAACATTAATAATAGTACCAACATTAACATATTAATATATAACATTAATAATAGTACCAACATTAACATATTAATATATAACATTAATAATAGTACCAACACTAACATATTATATTAATATATAACATTAATAATAGTACCAACACTAACATATTATATCAATATATAACATTAATAATAGTATCAACATTAACATATTAATATATAACATTAATAATAGTACCAACACTAACATATTATATTAATATATAACATTTATAATAGTACCAACACTAACATATTGTATTAATATGTTACATTAATAATAGTACCAACTCTAACATATTATATTAATATATAACATTGATAATAGTACCAACATTAACATATTAATATATAACATTAATAATAGTACCAACATTAACATATTAATATATAACATTAATAATAGTACCAACACTAACATATTATATTAATATATAACATTAATAATAGTACCAACATTAACATATTATATTAATATATTACATTAATAATAGTACCAACACTAACATATTATATTAATATATAACATTAATAATAGTACCAACACTAACATATTATATTAATATATAACATTAATAATAGTACCAACATTAACATATTAATATATAACATTAATAATAAGTACCAACATTAACATATTATATTAATATATAACATTAATAATAGTACCAACACTAACATATTATATTAATATATAACATTAATAATAGTACCAACATTAACATATTAATATATAACATTAATAATAGTACCAACATTACCATATTAATATATAACATTAATAATAGTACCAACATTAACATATTAATATATAACATTAATAATAGTACCAACATTAACATATTATATTAATATATAACATTAATAATAGTACCAACACTAACATATTATATTAATATATAACATTAATAATAGTACCAACATTAACATATTATATTAATATATAACATTAATAATAGTACCAACACTAACATATTATATTAATATATAACATTAATAATAGTACCAACACTAACATATTATATTAATATATAACATTAATAATAGTACCAACATTAACATATTAATATATAACATTAATAATAAGTACCAACATTAACATATTATATTAATATATAACATTAATAATAGTACCAACACTAACATATTATATTAATATATAACATTAATAATAGTACCAACATTAACATATTAATATATAACATTAATAATAGTACCAACATTAACATATTATATTAATATATAACATTAATAATAGTACCAACATTACCATATTAATATATAACATTAATAATAGTACCAACATTAACATATTAATATATAACATTAATAATAGTACCAACATTAACATATTATATTAATATATAACATTAATAATAGTACCAACACTAACATATTATATTAATATATAACATTAATAATAGTACCAACATTAACATATTATATTAATATATAACATTAATAATAGTACCAACACTAACATATTATATTAATATATAACATTAATAATAGTACCAACACTAACATATTATATTAATATATAACATTAATAATAGTACCAACATTAACATATTAATATATAACATTAATAATAGTACCAACACTAACATATTATATTAATATATAACATTTATAATAGTACCAACACTAACATATTATATTAATATATTACATTAATAATAGTACCAACTCTAACATATTATATTAATATATAACATTGATAATAGTACCAACATTAACATATTAATATATAACATTAATAATAGTACCAACATTAACATATTAATATATAACATTAATAATAGTACCAACACTAACATATAATATTAATATATAACATTAATAATAGTACCAACATTAACATATTATATTAATATATAACATTAATAATAGTACCAACACTAACATATTATATTAATATATAACATTAATAATAGTACCAACACTAACATATTATATTAATATATAACATTAATAATAGTACCAACATTAACATATTAATATATAACATTAATAATAGTACCAACATTAACATATTAATATATAACATTAATAATAGTACCAACACTAACATATTATATTAATATATAACATTAATAATAGTACCAACATTAACATATTATATTAATATATAACATTAATAATAGTACCAACACTAACATATTATATTAATATATAACATTAATAATAGTACCAACATTAACATATTAATATATAACATTAATAATAGTACCAACATTAACATATTATATTAATATATAACATTAATAATAGTACCAACACTAACATATTATATTAATATATAACATTAATAATAGTACCAACATTAACATATTATATTAATATATAACATTAATAATAGTACCAACACTAACATATTATATTAATATATAACATTAATAATAGTACCAACACTAACATATTATATTAATATATAACATTAATAATAGTACCAACATTAACATATTAATATATAACATTAATAATAGTACCAACACTAACATATTATATTAATATATAACATTAATAATAGTACCAACACTAACATATTATATTAATATATAACATTAATAATAGTACCAACACTAACATATTATATTAATATATAACATTAATAATAGTACCAACATTATATATAACATTAATAATAGTACCAACATTAACATATTAATATATAACATTAATAATAGTACCAACACTAACATCTTATATTAATATATAACATTAATAATAGTACCAACACCAACATATTATATTAATATATAACATTAATAATAGTACCAACACCAACATATTATATTAATATATAACATTAATAATAGTACCAACACTAACATATTATATTAATATATAACATTAATAATAGTACCAACACTAACATATTATATTAATATATAACATTTATAATAGTACCAACATTAACATATTAATATATAACATTAATAATAGTACCAACATTAACATATATTAATATATAACATTAATAATAGTACCAACACTAACATATTATATTAATATATAACATTAATAATAGTACCAACACTAACATATTATATTAATATATAACATTAATAATAGTACCAACATTAACATATTAATATATAACATTAATAATAGTACCAACACTAACATATTATATTAATATATAACATTAATAATAGTACCAACATTAACATATTAATATATAACATTAATAATAGTACCAACATTAATATATTAATATATAACATTAATAATAGTACCAACACTAACATATTATATTAATATATAACATTAATAATAGTACCAACACCAACATATTATATTAATATATAACATTAATAATAGTACCAACACTAACATATTATATTAATATATAACATTAATAATAGTACCAACACTAACATATTAATATATAACATTAATAATAGTACCAACATTAACATATATTAATATATAACATTAATAATAGTACCAACACTAACATATTATATTAATATATAACATTAATAATAGTACCAACACTAACATATTATATTAATATATAACATTAATAATAGTACCAACATTAACATATTAATATATAACATTAATAATAGTACCAACATTAACATATTATATTAATATATAACATTAATAATAGTACCAACACTAACATATTATATTAATATATAACATTAATAATAGTACCAACACTAACATATTATATTAATATATAACATTAATAATAGTACCAACACTAACATATTATATTAATATATAACATTAATAATAGTACCAACACTAACATATTATATTAATATATAACATTAATAATAGTACCAACACTAACATATTATATTAATATATAACATTAATAATAGTACCAACACTAACATATTATATTAATATATAACATTAATAATAGTACCAACACTAACATATTATATTAATATATAACATTAATAATAGTACCAACACTAACATATTATATTAATATATAACATTAATAATAGTATCAATATTCTCAGTGATAATTAATGGTCATTTTTTCAATGTTTCAGTCACATGATGATCAGCTGTTTCCAGGATATTAAATAATTATTACAACTTCACCCAATTAAAGTAATTCCTGATGATCTTTATGATCTCTGGTGGATGATGTCTTCTTCTTCTTCTTCTTCTTCTTCTTCTTCTTCTTCTTCTTCTTCTCCTGGTTCAGGTTAAACTGGACTGAAACGTGTCTTTACTGTGATGATTAAACACAGACTGATGTGTTTTTTGGTCTCAGATGATGATAAATGAACCGATAAATGAACCAGGGTGGAGTCATGACCAGAAACAGGAAGTGACAGTGAAGGTGCTGCAGCTGATTTTATTAAACTGACTCTAGGAGTAACCTTTGACCTTGAACGCTGTCCTGCCGCCATGTTGCTGCAGCCTCCTCATTCATCAGCCTGACATGGCCTGATTAATGCCACCACCGTGTTCAGTGACACGCATGATCGCAGCTTCAGCCCAACACGCTACCGCTAATCAACATGGCTGCCAACTACCTGCAGGATTCCATACTATTAATTTCATCTGATCAGCTAATTATGCTACATGTCTCCCTGTTAACTTTCATCCATATTGGTTGGTTTATAACTTTCTTCATAAAAGATTTTAGTGTCAGTGAAGATATCAGAGCAGCAAGCTAACGTTAGCATTAGCATTAGCTCAGGAGAAACAGACTGTTAACTTGAAGCTGTTTATTCAGTGTTTAGATTTAGATGAATAAATGAGTGAACAGCATCAAATCTACAGTAATAAAGATGAAATGTTCAGACCTTTGCAGATAACGCAGTAATTAGTCCAGATGTTAATTATCCTCTAATTAATTCACGTTATAAATCTGAAAGGATTGATCACTAACAGGATGAGCTGATTAACAGCTGATGTTTACTTCATGATCAATGATCTTCACTCATTTTACTCTGCACTTCATCCACTTCACACAAGGCTGTTAGGAAAGAAATATTAGATAATAATAATAACATATCAAATATAGATAATATAATATTTAACAGTAGTTTCATAATAATTATAGATTAATGATGACTCATGACTCAGGAGGTAAAGTCTCTTCATGGATAAATAATAATAAATAAACATTATACATTAATTCATTGTTATTTAAACAATATTTAGTTTATTTAATATTTTATTCATATATCAGACATATAATTTACTACTGTCCTTCATTTAAATTTAAAATGTAAATGGTCTCACATGTATTTAGAGAAATAATTAAAACATTAACTACTTAATTAAAACAAATAATCTGTATATACAGAACAGTCTGTATAATGACAACTTTTAATTTGATAGTTTAACTACATTAAGCTGCTACATTACATTAAGTAACATTTTAATGAATTGATTTCAATATATTATAATTTAATATAATATAATTATAAACACCTTCATCACCTGAGATAATGCACCTTTAAGCCCCGCCCCTTTTCACTGATTAAAGCAGCACTATATATATATAACATTCTATCTATATTATATATATCTATATTCCTATTTGACCTGATCAATACTTTGATGAATGAATAAAACATGAAACTATAACAATCCTCTGGTTTAAAGATGTTTCCCTGAAATCAAACTAATTGAAGCGTCGTTGAGCTGCAGGCGACAACTGATCCTCTAATTATCCCGTTTCATGTTGAACTCCAATTAAAAGATTAACAGCTTCTTGTTTCTGACCAGACGTCTACTGCACTAAACTGTGTATTTATATATTTATACTGCACCACACAGGACATGTTGTACTTTATACTCTTATGATATATTATTACTATATATATTGCATTATGATGCAGTACTATAAATCTACTATAAATAATATACCCATAGTGTGTGTGTGTGTATCTACTGTAGTTAACAGATATTAATAACCTCTAATAACCTCACCTCTGCTTTTATTATCATTATTATCATTTATCTCTGATTAAAACCAGAATCCAGAGGTGATGAATAGTTTGTTGATTATAAAAATAGACGATGAATGATAAATATTATAAATATTATAAATATAAGTCAGTGTTACACAGCTTGATAATAATTGTACTTTGAGTCCATATCAGCTGTTTAAACCTGGGATTTTATCTTTTAAACTCAGAATAATTTCATCACACAGCTTTTTCACCTTTAAAGAATCTTTGATGTGACGTTAATTTATTCATTTATTCTGATGAATATTTAATAAAATAAATAAATCCTGAACATCAGAGTCTGCTTCTTCATCCTGATCCTGATTCATATTTATTTCATTATTTTTTATTTTCAGCTGGAGAGTCACAGCTCAGGAACCTCAGCCACAAGACAACAAACAAATAACAAACAAATAACAAACAAACAGGTGAAAACAGGCATTTCTCAAACTACACTGATAACATGGAAACCGTTCAAAACAAATTTAGACTAATTGCCATTTTGATGTTTTTCTTAACAAGCTTCATGTTATGGAGACAAAATAAACGATGAGCTCGTATTTACTGTGCACCGTGGTGCATTCTGGGTAACAGAATGAAACCAGCCTCAGGACGTTCCACAACGTGACTGGAGACTGATGTTTACTGTAAGAATAAAGTGAATGTTACTGATGTAGCTCGTTAAACGTGGTTCAAATGTGAAGCTCATGTTTTCAGGTGGCTGATTTGAAGTAAACAGGATGTAGACGGCAGCATAGCACAGCGGTGGCTGTAGCTAGTTAGCTCTGCTTGCTAGCCACCGCTGAATCGCAGCTCGCAAAATCTTGGTGTCACAGGGGTGAGGTTGTCCTGTCTGGGTTTTTGTTGTGTGCATTTGCTGTTTTATTTTGAAATCCTAACTCTCCTCTCATTTCAGGTCACTTGTCCTTCCTCACGTGTCACCTGTCTGATCTTCTGATTCCTGATTGGTTCCACCTGTTCCCATCTACCTCCCTCCTGCATTTATAGTCTGCGTTTCCTCTCATCCCAAAGTCTCTTTGTTCATCGTTGTTCGTCGTCCAACAGCCTGTTTGCATCTTTCTGTTGCAAGTGTTCGTAGCCTTTGTTAGAATACATATTGTTTTATAGCCTTATATATAGTCTGTTTTATAGTTTCTTCAGCCTTAGATAGAGCTTTTATATAATCTTTTTCTTTTTTTAATCTTTTTCCTCCTTCCAGAGCGATTTCCTTTTGTTAACTTTTTCTAGTCAGTCCTTGCCTGTTTTAGGTGAAGTGTGTTTGTTTCAGATTCGTTCTCCTTTTGTTTGTCCAGGATCAATAAAACCCGTTACCCTGATTTACACATTGAGTCCTTCCTCCGTTCAGAGCCTGACATTTTGTAAAAACCCTGTTTTTCCAAAGAGCAAGTGTTTATTTATGGGTTGAGAAGATGTTCCTACTTTTCTGAGTTAAATAAATCATTTACAACATGTTCAATAAATTGATTAAACTACAGTCCTTCTTGAATTAGCTCAGAAATAGGCTACCTTTATATAAAGCTGAAAACAGAGAATAACATTAACATGAACCTAATTGTAACTGATACGCATTTGTAAATGTTTGTTAATTTAAAAGATTATTTATTTTATTATTATTTATTTATTTTATATTATCACTTCTAAGCATCTTCAACACATATAGTAATATTTACATAATTTAGTGTGGAATAAAGGAATGAGTCTGATTTAAGTTCTCAGCAGTGCTGGTGGTCGTTAGGACTTTGGTTGGTTTAAGTCTGTTTTCTTGGATTTTAGAGACATTTAACTGGCCTCAGTTTCCTTTTTATTTTGAAATCTTTGAATCAATTGAAACCTGTGAACCCTGCGTACAACAAACAGTTCTATATAGTGTCATTCTGATGTGTTTAACATGATCTCGTTTCTGTTTTGTAGGACAACAGCAGTGCGTCATCAGAGGCCTCGTTAGTTTTAAGGTAGCTGATCAACGACAAGGTGAAGAAAACTGTAGAGTTTTTAACACCAATAATTAATGTAATTAACACCAGATGTTTGAATAACGTAGACATTTCATCCAGGATTATTGCTGCAACTAACAGGAATTCTCATGATTCTACAACCTGCCTTCTGTTTTTTCAATGAATACTTTGATCTGTGGAATGTGAGAAAATTGTTTCCCAAAACCCAAGATACAACTTGGAATGTCTTGTTTTATCCCGACTGATATTATAGATATTCTCATGTGAGAAGAAATTAAATTGAGTAATGGGAAACTTAGAAATGAAAAAAAACTAATAGTTGCAGCTTAAACTCTATTATTTTGACATGAGTTTTCTTGTTTGTGAGAATTTGTCAGTAATAAAACATCTTATTTTTGTTGACTTGACTTGTGGCCTCTGGATTCTGGATTCTGGTGGATACAGAATAAAAGTAGATCAAACACTTCATTTCTATCAGAATCAAATACTGGACACTGTTTACCTTTAAATAAACAATAAATAAACACATTTCCAACATAAATCAGTTAAAACAATCCTCAGAATACAGGAAGTTTTAAAACTCAGACGTTATAATATTAATAATGATTAATAACATTAATTAATATTTAATTAACATTAATAGCATTATAACAATAATAACATTAATAATAGGGCAACACAGTGGAGCAGGGGTTAGCGCTGTTGCCTCACAGCAAGAAGGTCACAGGTTCTAGACCTCCTTGGTCCTGGGTCTGGGACCTTTCTGTGTGGAGGTTCATGTTCTCTCTGTGTCTGGTGGGTTTTCTCCAGGTTCTAGTCCTGGTCCAGGTTCTAGTCCTGGTCCAGGTTCTAGTCCTGGTCCAGGTTCTCCAGCTTCTTCCCACAGTCCAAAAACATGCTGAGGTTAATTGGAGACTCTAAATTGCCTGTAGGTGTGAGTGTGTGAGTGAATGGTGTGTGTGTCCATGATTGGCTGGAGACCATCTGGGGTGGATCCTGCCTCTCGCTGTAATGAGCTGTGATTGGCTCCAGCAGACCATGTGACCCTAATGAGGAATAAACAGGTATAGAAAATGACTGACTGACATTAATAATAATGATAACATTAATATTCTAACATAACATTAATAACAATGATAACATTATCAACAATAATGACATTAATATTCATTAATAACATTAATAATAATTATACCATTATCAACATTAATAACAATGATAACATTATTAACAATAATAACATTAATAACATTATAACATGAATAACATTATAACAAAACATTAATATCATTATACGTTATTAACATTAATAGCATTAATACCATTGTTAACATTATAACATTAATGATTTAAATAAACAGAGACTCTCACCATGATTAGCACTTTAGCATCTGTCATGCTATTATTATTATTTAATATTAATATTACGTGTGTGTATGTGTGATGTGTAACAGAATCTGTAGAGTCGGTAACCTCCAGTTAATCACAGTGTCAATCACAGTGTTAATCACAGTGTCAATCACAGTGTCAATCAAGTGTTAATCACAGTGTCAATCACAGTATCAATCACAGTGTCAATCACAGTGCTAATCACAGGATCAGTCACAGTATCAGTCACAGTATCAGTCATAGTGTCAGTCACAGTATCAATCACAGTATCAGTCACAGTGTCAATCACAGTATCAGTCACAGTATCAGTCACAGTGTCAATCACAGTATCAATCACAGTATCAGTCACAGTGTCAATCACAGTATCAGTCACAGTGTCAGTCACAGTGTCAATCACAGTATCAATCACAGTGTCAGTCACAGTATCAGTCACAGTGTCAGTCACAGTATCAATCACAGTATCAGTCACAGTGTCAGTCACAGTATCAGTCACAGTATCAGTCACAGTGTCAGTCACAGTATCAATCACAGTATCAGTCACAGTATCAGTCACAGTATCAGTCACAGTATCAGTCACAGTATCAATCACAGTGTCAGTAACAGTATCAGTCACAGTATCAGTCACAGTATCAATCACAGTGTCAGTCACAGTATCAGTCACAGTGTCAGTCACAGTATCAGTCACAGTATCAGTCACAGTGTCAGTCAAAGTATCAATCACAGTGTCAGTCATAGTATCAGTCACAGTGTCAGTCACAGTATCAGTCACAGTATCAATCACAGTATCAGTCACAGTGTCAGTCACAGTGTCAGTCACAGTATCAGTCACAGTGTCAGTCACAGTATCAGTCACAGAATCAGTGACAGTGTCAGTCACAGTATCAGTCACAGTATCAATCACAGTATCAGTCACAGTGTCAGTCACAGTATCAATCACAGTATCAGTCACAGTATCAGTCACAGTATCAGTCACAGTGTCAGTCACAGTATCAATCACAGTATCAATCACAGTATCAATCACAGTGTCAGTCACAGTATCAGTCACAGTATCAGTCACAGTATCAATCACAGTATCAATCACAGTATCAGTCACAGTATCAGTCACAGTGTCAGTCAAAGTATCAATCACAGTGTCAGTCACAGTATCAGTCACAGTATCAATCACAGTATCAATCACAGTATCAATCACAGTGTCAGTCACAGTATCAGTCACAGTATCAGTCACAGTGTCAGTCACAGTGCTAATCACAGTGTCAATCAAAGTATCAACCACAGTGTTAATCACAGTATCAGTCACAGTATCAGTCAGTGTCAGTCACAGTATCAATCACAGTATCAATCACAGTATCAGTCACAGTATCAGTCACAGTATCAGTCACAGTGTCAGTCACAGTATCAATCACAGTATCAATCACAGTATCAGTCACAGTATCAGTCACAGTGTCAGTCAAAGTATCAGTCACAGTGTC
Source organism: Lepturacanthus savala (assembly GCA_030544235.1). NCBI lineage: Eukaryota > Metazoa > Chordata > Actinopteri > Scombriformes > Trichiuridae > Lepturacanthus > Lepturacanthus savala. The sequence continues at coordinate 31,836,569 of CM060484.1, forward strand.
AGTCATAGTATCAGTCACAGTGTCAGTCACAGTATCAGTCACAGTATCAGTCACAGTATCAATCACAGTATCAGTCACAGTGTCAATCAAAGTATCAACCACAGTGTTAATCACAGTATCAGTCACAGTATCAGTCACAGTGTCAGTCACAGTATCAATCACAGTATCAGTCACAGTGTCAGTCACAGTATCAGTCACAGTGTCAGTCACAGTATCAGTCACAGAATCAGTGACAGTGTCAGTCACAGTATCAGTCACAGTATCAATCACAGTATCAGTCACAGTGTCAGTCACAGTATCAATCACAGTATCAGTCACAGTATCAGTCACAGTATCAGTCACAGTGTCAGTCACAGTGCTAATCACAGTGTCAATCAAAGTATCAACCACAGTGTTAATCACAGTATCAGTCACAGTATCAGTCACAGTGTCAGTCACAGTATCAATCACAGTATCAATCACAGTATCAGTCACAGTGTCAGTCACAGTATCAGTCACAGTATCAGTCACAGTGTCAGTCACAGTATCAGTCACAGAATCAGTGACAGTGTCAGTCACAGTATCAGTCACAGTATCAGTCACAGTGTCAGTCACAGTATCAATCACAGTATCAATCACAGTATCAATCACAGTGTCAGTCACAGTATCAGTCACAGTATCAGTCACAGTGTCAGTCAAAGTATCAATCACAGTATCAATCACAGTATCAATCACAGTGTCAGTCACAGTATCAGTCACAGTATCAGTCACAGTATCAGTCACAGTGTCAGTCACAGTGTCAGTCACAGTATCAGTCACAGTATCAGTCACAGTATCAGTCACAGTGTCAGTCACAGTATCAATCACAGTATCAATCACAGTATCAATCACAGTGTCAGTCACAGTATCAGTCACAGTATCAGTCACAGTGTCAGTCACAGTGCTAATCACAGTGTCAATCAAAGTATCAACCACAGTGTTAATCACAGTATCAGTCACAGTATCAGTCACAGTGTCAGTCACAGTATCAATCACAGTATCAATCACAGTATCAATCACAGTGTCAGTCACAGTATCAGTCACAGTGTCAGTCACAGTGCTAATCACAGTGTCAATCAAAGTATCAACCACAGTGTTAATCACAGTATCAGTCACAGTATCAGTCACAGTGTCAGTCACAGTATCAATCACAGTATCAATCACAGTATCAGTCACAGTATCAGTCACAGTGTCAGTCAAAGTATCAATCACAGTGTCAGTCATAGTATCAGTCACAGTGTCAGTCACAGTATCAGTCACAGTATCAGTCACAGTATCAGTCACAGTATCAGTCACAGTGTCAGTCACAGTATCAATCACAGTATCAATCACAGTATCAATCACAGTGTCAGTCACAGTATCAGTCACAGTATCAGTCACAGTGTCAGTCACAGTGCTAATCACAGTGTCAATCAAAGTATCAACCACAGTGTTAATCACAGTATCAGTCACAGTATCAGTCACAGTGTCAGTCACAGTATCAGTCACAGTGTCAGTCACAGTGTCAGTCACAGTATCAGTCACAGTATCAGTCACAGTATCAGTCACAGTATCAGTCACAGTGTCAGTCACAGTATCAATCACAGTATCAATCACAGTATCAATCACAGTGTCAGTCACAGTATCAGTCACAGTATCAGTCACAGTGTCAGTCACAGTGCTAATCACAGTGTCAATCAAAGTATCAACCACAGTGTTAATCACAGTATCAGTCACAGTATCAGTCACAGTGTCAGTCACAGTATCAATCACAGTATCAATCACAGTATCAGTCACAGTATCAGTCACAGTGTCAGTCAAAGTATCAATCACAGTGTCAGTCATAGTATCAGTCACAGTGTCAGTCACAGTATCAATCACAGTATCAATCACAGTGTCAGTCACAGTATCAGTCACAGTATCAGTCACAGTGTCAGTCACAGTGCTAATCACAGTGTCAATCAAAGTATCAACCACAGTGTTAATCACAGTATCAGTCACAGTATCAGTCACAGTGTCAGTCACAGTATCAGTCACAGTGTCAGTCACAGTGTCAGTCACAGTATCAGTCACAGTATCAGTCACAGTATCAGTCACAGTATCAGTCACAGTGTCAGTCACAGTATCAATCACAGTATCAATCACAGTATCAATCACAGTGTCAGTCACAGTATCAGTCACAGTATCAGTCACAGTGTCAGTCACAGTGCTAATCACAGTGTCAATCAAAGTATCAACCACAGTGTTAATCACAGTATCAGTCACAGTATCAGTCACAGTGTCAGTCACAGTATCAATCACAGTATCAATCACAGTATCAGTCACAGTATCAGTCACAGTGTCAGTCAAAGTATCAATCACAGTGTCAGTCATAGTATCAGTCACAGTGTCAGTCACAGTATCAGTCACAGTATCAGTCACAGTATCAGTCACAGTATCAGTCACAGTGTCAGTCACAGTATCAATCACAGTATCAATCACAGTGTCAGTCACAGTATCAGTCACAGTATCAGTCACAGTGTCAGTCACAGTGCTAATCACAGTGTCAATCAAAGTATCAACCACAGTGTTAATCACAGTATCAGTCACAGTATCAGTCACAGTGTCAGTCACAGTATCAATCACAGTATCAGTCACAGTATCAGTCACAGTATCAATCACAGTATCAGTCACAGTGTCAGTCACAGTGTCAGTCACAGTATCAGTCACAGAATCAGTGACAGTGTCAGTCACAGTATCAGTCACAGTATCAGTCACAGTGTCAGTCACAGTATCAGTCACAGAATCAGTGACAGTGTCAGTCACAGTATCAGTCACAGTATCAATCACAGTATCAGTCACAGTGTCAGTCACAGTATCAATCACAGTATCAGTCACAGTATCAGTCACAGTATCAGTCACAGTGTCAGTCACAGTATCAATCACAGTATCAATCACAGTATCAATCACAGTATCAGTCACAGTGTCAGTCACAGTATCAGTCACAGTATCAGTCACAGTATCAATCACAGTATCAATCACAGTGTCAGTCACAGTATCAGTCACAGTGTCAGTCACAGTATCAATCACAGTATCAATCACAGTATCAATCACAGTGTCAGTCACAGTATCAGTCACAGTATCAATCACAGTATCAATCACAGTATCAATCACAGTGTCAGTCACAGTATCAGTCACAGTATCAGTCACAGTGTCAGTCACAATGCTAATCACAGTGTCAATCAAAGTATCAACCACAGTGTTAATCACAGTATCAGTCACAGTGTCAGTCACAGTATCAATCACAGTATCAATCACAGTATCAGTCACAGTATCAGTCACAGTGTCAGTCAAAGTATCAATCACAGTGTCAGTCATAGTATCAGTCACAGTGTCAGTCACAGTATCAGTCACAGTATCAATCACAGTGTCAGTCACAGTATCAGTCACAGTGTCAGTCACAGTATCAATCATAGTATCAGTCACAGTATCAGTCACAGTATCAATCACAGTGTCAGTCACAGTATCAGTCACAGTGTCAGTCACAGTATCAATCACAGTATCAGTCACAGTATCAGTCACAGTGTCAGTCACAGTATCAATCACAGTATCAATCACAGTATCAATCACAGTGTCAGTCACAGTATCAGTCACAGTATCAGTCACAGTGTCAGTCACAGTGCTAATCACAGTGTCAATCAAAGTATCAACCACAGTGTTAATCACAGTATCAGTCACAGTATCAGTCACAGTGTCAGTCAAAGTATCAATCACAGTGTCAGTCATAGTATCAGTCACAGTGTCAGTCACAGTATCAGTCACAGTATCAGTCACAGTATCAATCACAGTATCAATCACAGTGTCAGTCACAGTATCAGTCACAGTGTCAGTCACAGTATCAATCACAGTATCAATCACAGTATCAATCACAGTGTCAGTCACAGTATCAGTCACAGTATCAGTCACAGTGTCAGTCACAGTGCTAATCACAGTGTCAATCAAAGTATCAACCACAGTGTTAATCACAGTATCAGTCACAGTATCATTCACAGTGTCAGTCACAGTATCAATCACAGTATCAATCACAGTATCAGTCACAGTATCAGTCACAGTGTCAGTCAAAGTATCAATCACAGTGTCAGTCATAGTATCAGTCACAGTGTCAGTCACAGTATCAGTCACAGTATCAGTCACAGTATCAGTCACAGTGTCAGTCACAGTGTCAGTCACAGTATCAGTCACAGTATCAGTCACAGTATCAGTCACAGTGTCAGTCACAGTATCAATCACAGTATCAATCACAGTATCAATCACAGTGTCAGTCACAGTATCAGTCACAGTATCAGTCACAGTGTCAGTCACAGTGCTAATCACAGTGTCAATCAAAGTATCAACCACAGTGTTAATCACAGTATCAGTCACAGTATCAGTCACAGTGTCAGTCACAGTATCAATCACAGTATCAATCACAGTATCAGTCACAGTATCAGTCACAGAATCAGTGACAGTGTCAGTCACAGTATCAGTCACAGTATCAATCACAGTATCAATCACAGTGTCAGTCACAGTATCAGTCACAGTATCAATCACAGTGTCAGTCACAGTATCAATCACAGTGTCAGTCACAGTATCAATCACAGTATCAATGACAGTGTCAGTCACAGTGTCACAGGTTTAACAGGTGAACCAGTTGTGCTGGTTTCAGCTTGAGGACTGAACAGCTGCCGTGTTTGTGTTGTTTTACTGAACATTTTACAAACTGTCAGTCAGTCAGTCATTTTCTATACCTGCTTATTCCTCATTAGGGTCGCAGGGGTCTGCTGGAGCCTATCCCAGCGTGTTACGGCGAGAGGCAGGGATACACCCCAGATGGTCGCCAGCCAATCGTGGGGCACACACACCATTCACTCACACATTCACACCTATGGGGAATTTAGAGTTGCCAATTAACCTCAGCATGTTTTTGGACTGTGGGAGGAAGCCGGAGTACCCAGTGAAAACCCACGCAGACACGGGGAGAACATGCAAACTCCACACAGAAAGGTCCCAGACCCAGGACCAAGGAGGTCTTGAACCTGCGACCTTCTTGCTGTGAGGCAACAGCGCTAACCCCTGCGCCACCGTGTCGCCCCATTTTACAAACTGTTTTCACAGAAACAACAAATGGTTTGAGGGTAGAAGTTAATGAAGGAGTTTATTTGTCTTTATTTCAGCTCACAGACGTTTCCTGTTGTTTTGATGTAAAAACTGCATTAAACACGAGGATCAGACTCTGAACAGCTGAGAGTCGTCATGGAAACGTGTACAGCAGCTATTGAATCATTAAATTAGTATCCATGGAAACCAGACGACACCTGCTGAGGTTTATTCTTATTTATGATGAAGATGTAGAGTTTTACTCGAATAATAAATAATTGGCAGGTTTCAAGTCTTTCATAAAAGGTTTAATCTCAGTGGGTTTCTGGTTGAAATAAAAACGCTTTTATAGCACCTTTAAAACCGTGTGTGTGTGTGTGTGTGGGTGTGTGTGGATGTGTGTGTGTGTGTGTGTGGATGTGTGTGTGTGTGTGTGTGTGTGGTCTATTATCACCTCTCTAAACTCTGAACTCCCCAATTCACACTTCCCTTTATCTGGCTCCTGTGAAGAGATTTGATCTGAATCAAATCTCTTAGTGAACGTGTCACTGAATGTTAGTGAACGTGTTACTGAATGTTAGTGAACGTTTTACTGAACGCTAGTGAACGTGATACTGAACGCTAGTGAACGTGATACTGAACGTTAATGAACATGTTACTGAACGTTAATGAACGTGTTACTGAACGTTAGTGAATGTTTTACTGAACGTTATTGAATGTGTTACTGAATGTTAGTGAATGTTTTACTGAACATTAGTTAACGTGTTACTGAACGTTAGTGAACGTGTTACTGAACGTTAGTGAACGTGTTACTGAATGTTAATGAACGTGTTACTGAATGTTAGTGAATGTTTTACTGAACGTTAGTGAACGTGTTACTGAATGTTAATGAACGTGTTACTGAATGTTCGTGAATGTTTTACTGAACGCTACTGAACGTGTTACTGAACGTGTTAATGGACGTTAGTGAATGTTTTACTGAACGTTAGTGAACATGTTAGTGAACGTTAGTGAACGTGTGAATGGACATTAGTGAATGTTTTACTGAACATTAGTGAACATGTTACTGAACGTTAGTGAACATGTTACTGAATGTTAGTGAACTTGTTACTGAACGTTAGTGAATGTTTTACTGAACGTTATTGAACATGTTACTGAACGTTAGTGAACGTGTTACTGAACGTTAATGGACGTGTTACTGAACGTGTTACTGAATGTTAGTGAACGTGTTAGTGAACGTGTTACTGAATGTTAATGAACGTGTTACTGAATATTCGTGAATGTTTTACTGAACACTACTGAACGTGTTACTGAACGTGTTAATGGACGTTAGTGAATGTTTTACTGAACGTTAGTGAACATGTTAGTGAACGTTAGTGAACATGTGAATGGACATTAGTGAATGTGTTACTGAACGTTAGTGAACGTGTTACTGAACGTGTTACTGAACGTTAGTGAACGTGTTACTGAACGTGTTACTCAACGTTAACGAACGTGTTACTCAACGTTAGTGAACGTGTTACTCAACGTGTTACTGAACGTGTTACTGAACGTTACTGAACGTGTTACTGAACGTTAATGAACGTGTTACTGAACGTCAGTGAACGTGTTACTGAACGTGTTACTGAACGTGTTACTGAACGTTAATGAACATATTACTGAACGTTAGTGAACGTGTTACTGAACGTTAGTGAACATGTTACTGAACGTGTTACTGAACGTTAATGAACATGTTACTCAACGTTAGTGAACGTGTTACTGAACGTTAGTCAACGTGTTACTGAATGTTAGTGAACGTGTTACTGAACGTGTTACTGAACGTTAATGAACGTGTTACTCAACGTTAGTGAACGTGTTACTGAATGTTAGTGAATGTTTTACTGAACGTTAGTGAACGTGTTACTGAATGTTAGTGAATGTTTTACTGAACGTTAGTGAACGTGTTACTGGATATTAGTGAATGTTTTACTGAACGTTAGTGAACGTGTTAGTGAATGTTAGTGAACGTTTTAGTGAACATGTTACTGAACGCTAGTAAACGTGTTAGTGAACATGTTACTGAACGTTAGTAAACATGTTACTGAACGTGTTACTGAACGTGTTAATGGACATTAGTGAATGTTTTACTTAACGTTAGTGAACGTGTTAGTGAATGTTAGTGAACGTGTGACTGGACATTCGTGAATGTTTTACTGAACGTTAGTGAACATGTTACTGAATGTGTTAATGGACGTTAGTGAATGTTAGTGAACGTTTTAGTGAACATGTTACTGAACGTTAGTAAACGTGTTAGTGAACCTGTTACTGAACGTTAGTAAACGTGTTAGTGAACATGTTACTGAACTTTAGTAAACATGTTACTGAACGTGTTAATTGACGTTAGTGAATGTTTTACTAAACGTTAGTAAACGTGTTAGTGAATGTTAGTGAACGTGTGAATGGACATTAGTGACTATTTTACTGAACGTTAGTGAACATGTTACTGAACGTGTTACTGAACGTGTTAATGGACGTTAGTGAATGTTTTACTGAACGTTAGTGAACGTGTTAGTGAATGTTAGTGAACGTGTGAATGGACATTAGTGACTATTTTACTGAACGTTAGTTAACATGTTACTGAACGTTAGTGAACGTGTTAGTGAATGTTAGTGAATGTGTGAATGGACATTAGTGACTGTTTTACTGAACGTTAGTGAACATGTTACTGAACGTTAGTGAACATGTTACTGAACGTTAGTGAACTTGTTACTGAACGTTAGTGAATGTTTTACTGAACGTTAGTGAACATGTTACTGAACGTTAGTGAACGTGTTACTGAACGTTAATGAACGTGTTACTGAACGTTAGTGAACGTGTTACTGAACGTTAGTGAACATGTTACTGAAAGTTAATGAACATGTTACTGAACGTTAATGAACGTGTTACTGAACGTTAGTGAATGTTTTACTGAACGTTATTGAACATGTTACTGAACGTTAGTGAACGTGTTACTGAACGTTAATGGACGTGTTACTGAACGTGTTACTGAATGTTAGTGAAAGTGTTAGTGAACGTGTTACTGAATGTTAATGAACGTGTTACTGAATATTCGTGAATGTTTTACTGAACGCTACTGAACCTGTTACTGAACGTGTTAATGGACGTTAGTGAATGTTTTACTGAACGTTAGTGAACATGTTAGTGAACGTTAGTGAACATGTGAATGGACATTAGTGAATGTGTTACTGAACGTTAGTGAACGTGTTACTGAACGTTAATGAACGTGTTACTGAACGTTAGTGAATGTGTTACTGAACGTGTTACTGAACTTGTTACTTAACGTGTTACTGAACGTTAATGAACATGTTACTGAACGTTAGTGAACGTGTTACTGAACGTTAGTGAACATGTTACTGAACGTGTTACTGAACGTGTTAATGGACGTTAGTGAATGTTTTACTGAACGTTAGTAAACGTGTTAGTGAATGTTAGTGAACGTGTGAATGGACATTAGTGACTGTTTTACTGAACGTTAGTTAACATGTTACTGAACGTTAGTGAACGTGTTAGTGAATGTTAGTGAACGTGTGAATGGACATTAGTGACTGTTTTACTGAACGTTAGTGAACATGTTACTGAACGTTAGTGAACATGTTACTGAACGTTAGTGAACTTGTTACTGAACGTTAGTGAATGTTTTACTGAACGTTAGTAAACATGTTACTGAACGTTAGTGAACGTGTTACTGAACGTTAATGAACGTGTTACTGAACGTTAGTGAACGTGTTACTGAACGTTAGTGAACATGTTACTGAAAGTTAATGAACATGTTACTGAACGTTAATGAACGTGTTACTGAACGTTAGTGAATGTTTTACTGAACGTTAGTGAACGTGTCACTGAATGTTAGTGAATGTTTTACTGAACATTAGTTAACGTGTTACTGAACGTTAGTGAACGTGTTACTGAACGTTAGTGAACGTGTTACTGAATGTTAATGAACATGTTACTGAATGTTAGTGAATGTTTTACTGAACGTTAGTGAACGTGTTACTGAATGTTAATGAACGTGTTACTGAATGTTCGTGAATGTTTTACTGAACGCTACTGAACGTGTTACTGAACGTGTTAATGGACGTTAGTGAATGTTTTACTGAACGTTAGTGAACATGTTAGTGAACGTTAGTGAACGTGTGAATGGACATTAGTGAATGTTTTACTGAACATTAGTGAACATGTTACTGAACGTTAGTGAACATGTTACTGAATGTTAGTGAACTTGTTACTGAACGTTAGTGAATGTTTTACTGAACGTTATTGAACATGTTACTGAACGTTAGTGAACGTGTTACTGAACGTTAATGGACGTGTTACTGAACGTGTTACTGAATGTTAGTGAACGTGTTAGTGAACGTGTTACTGAATGTTAATGAACGTGTTACTGAATATTCGTGAATGTTTTACTGAACGCTACTGAACCTGTTACTGAACGTGTTAATGGACGTTAGTGAATGTTTTACTGAACGTTAGTGAACATGTTAGTGAACGTTAGTGAACATGTGAATGGACATTAGTGAATGTGTTACTGAACGTTAGTGAACGTGTTACTGAACGTTAATGAACGTGTTACTGAACGTTAGTGAATGTGTTACTGAACGTGTTACTGAACTTGTTACTTAACGTGTTACTGAATGTTAATGAACATGTTACTGAACGTTAGTGAACGTGTTACTGAACGTTAGTGAACATGTTACTGAACGTGTTACTGAACGTGTTAATGGACGTTAGTGAATGTTTTACTGAACGTTAGTGAACGTGTTAGTGAATGTTAGTGAATGTGTTACTGAACGTTAGTGAACGTGTTACTGAACGTGTTACTCAACGTTAACGAACGTGTTACTCAACGTTAGTGAACGTGTTACTGAACGTGTTACTGAACGTGTTACTGAACGTGTTACTGAACGTGTTACTGAACGTTACTGAACGTGTTACTGAACGTTAATGAACGTGTTACTGAACGTCAGTGAACGTGTTACTGAACGTGTTACTGAACGTGTTACTGAACGTTAATGAACATATTACTGAACGTTAGTGAACGTGTTACTGAACGTTAGTGAACATGTTACTGAACGTGTTACTGAACGTTAATGAACATGTTACTCAACGTTAGTGAACGTGTTACTGAATGTTAGTGAATGTTTTACTGAACATTAGTCAACGTGTTACTGAATGTTAGTGAACGTGTTACTGAATGTGTTACTGAACGTTAATGAACGTGTTACTCAACGTTAGTGAACGTGTTACTGAACGTTAGTGAACGTGTTACTGAATGTTAGTGAATGTTTTACTGAACGTTAGTGAACGTGTTACTGAATGTTAGTGAATGTTTTACTGAACGTTAGTGAACGTGTTACTGGATATTAGTGAATGTTTTACTGAACGTTAGTGAACGTGTTAGTGAATGTTAGTGAACGTTTTAGTGAACATGTTACTGAACGCTAGTAAACGTGTTAGTGAACATGTTACTGAACGTTAGTAAACATGTTACTGAACGTGTTACTGAACGTGTTAATGGACATTAGTGAATGTTTTACTTAACGTTAGTGAACGTGTTAGTGAATGTTAGTGAACGTGTGACTGGACATTCGTGAATGTTTTACTGAACGTTAGTGAACATGTTACTGAACGTGTTAATGGATGTTAGTGAATGTTAGTGAACGTTTTAGTGAACATGTTACTGAACGTTAGTAAACGTGTTAGTGAACCTGTTACTGAACGTTAGTAAACGTGTTAGTGAACATGTTACTGAACTTTAGTAAACATGTTACTGAACGTGTTAATTGACGTTAGTGAATGTTTTACTGAACGTTAGTAAACGTGTTAGTGAATGTTAGTGAACGTGTGAATGGACATTAGTGACTATTTTACTGAACGTTAGTGAACATGTTACTGAACGTGTTACTGAACGTGTTAATGGACGTTAGTGAATGTTTTACTGAACGTTAGTGAACGTGTTAGTGAATGTTACTGAACGTGTGAATGGACATTAGTGACTGTTTTACTGAACGTTAGTTAACATGTTACTGAACGTTAGTGAACGTGTTAGTGAATGTTAGTGAACGTGTGAATGGACATTAGTGACTGTTTTACTGAACGTTAGTGAACATGTTACTGAATGTTAGTGAACATGTTACTGAACGTTAGTGAACTTGTTACTGAACGTTAGTGAATGTTTTACTGAACGTTAGTGAACATGTTACTAAACGTTAGTGAACGTGTTACTGAACGTTAATGAACGTGTTACTGAACGTTAGTGAACGTGTTACTGAACGTTAGTGAACGTGTTACTGAATGTTAATGAACGTGTTACTGAATGTTAGTGAATGTTTTACTGAACGCTAGTGAATGTGATACTGAACGTTAATGAACATGTTACTGAACGTTAGTGAACGTGTTACTGAACGTGTTACTGAACGTTAGTGAACGTGTTACTGAATGTTAGTGGATGTTTTACTGAACGTTAGTGAACGTGTTACTGAATGTTAGTGAATGTTTTACTGAACGTTAGTGAACATGTTAATGAACATTAATGATTCTGTTGCTGTAGTTTCTGTTTCTAACTGAACAGATAAACTTTTATCTCCAGGATCATAAACAGCTGTGATCTTTTACTAAGGAGTGGCTCCGTCTCTACCAGACAGACCTGATTGGTGGATTGCTGCAGAGATGGTTGTCCTTCTGGAAGTTTCTCCTCTCTCCACAGAAGAACGCTGGAGCTCTGACAGAGACCATCGGGTTCTTAGTCCCTGATCTCTCAGTTTAGATGGCCGGCAGCTCTAGGAAGAGTCCTGGTGGTTCTGAACTTCTTCCATTTACAGATGATGGAGGCCACTGGGCTCATTGGGACCTTCAGAGCAGCAGAGATGTTTCTGTACCTTCCCCAGATTTATACCTGGAGACAATCCTGTCTCTGAGGTCTACAGACAACTCCTCTGACTTCATGTTGGTTTGTGACATCACTGTCAGCTGTGGGACCTTCTATAGACAGGTGTGATGTCCAATCAGCTGAATTCACCACAGGTGGACTCCAATGAAGCTGTAGAAACATCTCAAGATGATCAGTGGAAACAGGATGAACCTGAGCTCAATGTTGAGCTTCAAGGCAAAGGCTGTGAATACTGATGTACATGTGGTATTAATCCTATAAATGAATAAAAACCATATCACACCGTTGTGACATCACAAAGGGAATAGAGACTTTTCCAGACATTTTCTGACCTTTAGAAATGTTTTTGATAGATGAAAATTCCATGAGTTAAAAATATGGAATCCACAGATCAGTAATAACAGGCTTATATCTGGAGGAGTCCTGGTTATCAGATTCTATTTTACTGTTGATGTCCATGGAGAAATGATTTCTGGGTCCATGGGATTTGTTGCAGTACTACTGGTGACCACTGGGAGGAGGAACCATATCCAGGTTTATAATACATCCATGACTAGCACTAACATTAGCCTCCAGATTGGCACTAACGTTAGCCTCCAGATTAGCATTAACATTAGCCTCCAGGTTAGCACTATCATTAGCCTCCAGGTTAGCACTAACATTAGCCTCCAGGTTAGTACTAACATTAGCCTCCTGGAACGTCTTTTTGCTTTTTATTTTCCGTCTGAACTGTTGACCTAGATGCTTCTCCTGAGCCTGTAGATGTTTCTAGAATCCCAGCAGTAATTATCTGACCTGAGTGTCTCAGAATGGACAGACATTATTTTTCATTTACAAATGGTTTTTATTTGCAAAGCTCACTCATTTAGAGAAATGAAGTTGAGCTCTGACCAGAGGAAGAGGCAAACATTTCACTTTAATCCTTTTATTTCTGCTGAATAAACTCAGGATGAGTCACTTCATTCAGCCTCAGCCTGTGGTTTATGTTGTTTTAGGGAATGAAAATGAGTTTTGTAATAACATGAGAAAACATTTGTAATTAATTCTTATAAGACAGTTATCAACAATATTATGTTTTAATAATAGCATCATAAACAGTTATTACTATATTATAGGATATTAATAAGAAACCTGTTAATAGTTTATAGATGCTTTTTGTTTTGTTTTTTATTATCAGTTAACTTCAGTCAGTCAGTCATCTTCTATACCTGCTTATTCCTCATTAGGGTCACATGGTCTGCTGGAGCCAATCACAGCGCGTTACGGTGAGAGGCAGGGCTACACCCCAGATGGCAGTTAACTTCATAACAAGGATAATAATAATCTCCCTGGGTCGTGTTAATGTCATAATTTAATCAAAAATAAAATGTAAGCATCTTGAATCTCCCATGATAGGCTGCTACCTGTCTGGGTGGATACTGCCTCTCACCTGGAATGTGCTGTGATTGGCTGCTGCAGAACATGTGACACTGATGAGGAATAAACAGGTATAGAAACCTGTTGTACCCGGTCATATAGAGTAATAGATTACTCAAAGTAATCTATGCTGAAAATTTAAAATCAGATCAAATCTTGCAGGAAGCTGCAGAGTGAAGCATTTTATTAAAAATATTAGTGGAGATCTTGGCCTGCAACCATGTGTCCATCATCCATCCATCATCCGTCCATCATCCATCCATCATCTGTCCATCATCCATCCATCATCCGTCCATCATCCATCCATCATCCATCATCTGTCCATCATCCATTATCCATCATCCGTCCATCATCTATCCATCATCCGTCCATTATCCATCATCCATCCATCATCTATCCATCATCCATCCATCATCCATCTATCATCTGTCCATCATCCATTCATCATCCGTCCATCATTCACCATCCGTCCATCATCTATCCATCATCCGTCCATTATCCATCATCCATCATCCATCATCCATCTATCATCTGTCCATCATCCATCTATCATCTGTCCATCATCCATCATCCGTCCATCATCCATCATCCATCCATCATCCGTCCATCATCCATCATCTGTCCATCATCCATCCATCATCCATCATCCATCCATCATCCATCCATCATCCATCATCCGTCCATCATACATCATTTGTCCATCATCCATCATCCATCCATCATCCATCATCCGTCCATTATCCGTCCATCATCCATCATCCATTCATCATCCATCCATCATCCATCCATCATCTGTCCATCATCTGTCCATCATCCATCATCTGTCCATCATCCATCATCCATCCATCATCTGTCCATCATCCATCATCTGTCCATCATCCATCATCCGTCCATCGTCCATCATCCATCCATCATCTATCATTCGTCCTTCATCCGTCTCAAAGTACTCTACTCAAAGTAATCTATGCTGAAAATTTAAAATCAGATCAAATCTTGCAGGAAGCTGCAGAGTGAAGCATTTTATTAAAAATATTAGTGGAGATCTTGGCCTGCAATCATGTGTCCATCATCCATCCATCATCCGTCCATCATCTGTCCATCATCCATCCATCATCCGTCCATCATCCATCCATCATCCATCATCTGTCCATCATCCATTATCCATCATCCGTCCATCATCTATCCATCATCCGTCCATTATCCATCATCCATCCATCATCCGTCCATCATCCATTCATCATCCGTACATCATTCACCATCCGTCCATCATCTATCCATCATCCGTCCATTATCCATCATCCATCATTCATCATCCATCTGTCCATCATCCATCATCTGTCCATCATCCATCCATCCATCATCTGTCCATCATCCATCCATCATCCGTCCATCATCCATCCATCATCCATCATCTGTCCATCATCCATTATCCATCATCCGTCTATCATCCGTCCATCATCCGTCCATCATCCGTCCATCATCCGTCCATCATCTGTCCATCATCCATTATCCGTCCATCATCCATCATCCGTCCACCATCGATCTTCAAACTGCCTTTTGAAGTAGTCACAGCCTGTGAATGTTTCCTTCTTGTTTACTGTTACAGAACATGAATGTTCATTAGACTGTTTCTGCTTCGTCCAGTTTGAACAATGAGGATGAAAAAAAACTGAACACCTCCTACAAAACCTGATTTGAATGGAAGAGTCAGAATCTAAAGTTTCTGAAAGAAAAGTCAGACATTGGAACGTTGGATGCTGCTCTTCCTCCCTCATCAAAATGTAAAGGCCAGACTGTATATAGTATATAGTTATAGTTACTAGTTATAGTATAGTAGTTAGTATATAGTTATAGTAACTAGTTATAGTATAGTAGTTAGTATATAGTTATAGTTACTAGTTATAGTATAGTAGTTAGTATATTGTTATAGTTACTAGTTATATTATAGTAGTTAGTATATATTTATAGTTACTAGTTATAGTATAGTAGTTAGTATATAGTTATAGTTACTAGTTATAATTTAGTAGTTAGTATAAAGTTATAGTTACATAGTTATAGTATAGTAGTTAGTATAAAGTTATAGTTACTAGTTATAGTATAGGGGTTAGTATATAGTTATAGTTACTAGTTATAGTATAACAGTTAGTATATAGTTAAAGTAACTAGTTATAGTATAGTAGTTAGTATATAGTTATAGTTACTAGTCATAGTATAGTAGTTAGTATATAGTTATAGTTACTAGTTATAGTATAGTAGTTAGTATATAGTTATAGTTACTAGTTATATTATAGTATAGTAGTTAGTATATAGTTATAGTTACTAGTTATAATTTAGTAGTTAGTATATAGATATAGTTACATAGTTATAGTGTAGTAGTTAGTATATTGTTATATTTACTAGTTATAGTATAGTAGTTAGTATATAGTTATAGTTACTAGTTATACTATAGTAGTTAGTATGTAGTTATAGTTACTAGTTATAATTTAGTAGTTAGTATTTTGTTATAGTTACATAGTTATAGTATAGTAGTTAGTATAAAGTTATAGTTACTAGTTATAGTATAACAGTTAGTATATAGTTAAAGTAACTAGTTATAGTATAGAAGTTAGTATATAGTTAAAGTTACTAGTTATAGTATAGTAGTTAGTATATAGTTATAGTTACTAGTTATAGTATAAGTTAGTATATAGTTAAAGTTACTAGTTATAGTATAGTAGTTAGTATATAGTTATAGTTACTAGTTATAGTATAGTAGTTAGTATATAGTTATAATTACTAGTTATAGTATAGTAGTTAGTATATTGTTATAGTTACTAGTTATATTATAGTAGTTAGTATATATTTATAGTTACTAGTTATAGTATAGTAGTTAGTATATAGTTATAGTTACTAGTTATAATTTAGTAGTTAGTATAAAGTTATAGTTACATAGTTATAGTATAGTAGTTAGTATAAAGTTATAGTTACTAGTTATAGTATAGGAGTTAGTATATAGTTATAGTTACTAGTTATAGTATAACAGTTAGTATATAGTTAAAGTAACTAGTTATAGTATAGTAGTTAGTATATAGTTATAGTTACTAGTCATAGTATAGTAGTTAGTATATAGTTATAGTTACTAGTTATAGTATAGTAGTTAGTATATAGTTATAGTTACTAGTTATAATTTAGTAGTTAGTATATAGATATAGTTACATAGTTATAGTGTAGTAGTTAGTATATTGTTATATTTACTAGTTATAGTATAGTAGTTAGTATATAGTTATAGTTACTAGTTATACTATAGTAGTTAGTATATAGTTATAGTTACTAGTTATAATTTAGTAGTTAGTATTTTGTTATAGTTACATAGTTATAGTATAGTAGTTAGTATAAAGTTATAGTTACTAGTTATAGTATAACAGTTAGTATATAGTTAAAGTAACAAGTTATAGTATAGAAGTTAGTATATAGTTAAAGTTACTAGTTATAGTATAGTAGTTAGTATATAGTTATAGTTACTAGTTATAGTATAAGTTAGTATATAGTTAAAGTTACTAGTTATAGTATAGTAGTTAGTATATAGTTATAGTTACTAGTTATAGTATAAGTTAGTATATAGTTATAGTTACTAGTTATAGTATAGTAGTTAGTATATAGTTATAGTTACTAGTTATAGTATAGTAGTTAGTATATAGTTATAGTTACTAGTTATAATTTAGTAGTTAGTATATAGTTATAGTTACTAGTTATAGTATAGTAGTTAGTATATAGTTATAGTTACTAGTTATAATTTAGTAGTTCGTATATTGTTATAGTTACATAGTTATAGTATAGTAGTTAGTATAAAGTTATAGTTACTAGTTATAGTATAGTAGTTAGTATATAGTTATAGTTACTAGTTATAGTATAGTAGTTAGTATATCGTTATAGTTACTAGTTATAGTATCGTAGTTAGTATATAGTTATAGTAACTTAGTTATAGTATAGTAGTTAGTATATAGTTATCGTTACTAGTTATAGTATAGTAGTTAGTATATAGTTATACACTCACCGGCCACTTTATTAGGTCCACCATGCTAGTAACAGGTTGGACCCCCTTTTGCCTTCAGAACTGCCTCAATTCTTCGTGGCATAGATTCAACAAGGTGCTGGAAGCATTCCTCAGAGAGTTTGGTCCATATTGACATGATGGCATCACACAGTTGGTGCAGATTTGTCGGCTGAACATCCATGATGCGAATCTCCCGTTCCACCACATCCGAAAGATGCTCTATTGGATTGAGATCTGGTGACTGTGGAGGCCATTTGAGTACAGTGAACTCATTGTCATGTTCAAGAAACCAGTCTGAGATGATTCCAGCTTTATGACATGGAGCATTATCCTGCTGAAAGTAGCATCAGAAGTTGGGTACATTGTGGTCATAAAGGGATGGACATGGTCAGCAACAATACTCAGGTAGGCTGTGGCGTTGCAACAATGCTCAATTGGTACCAAGGGGCCCAAAGAGTGCCAAGAAAATATTCCCCACACCATTACACCACCACTACCAGCCTGAACCGTTGATACAAGGCAGGATGGATCCATGCTTTCATGTTGTTGATGCCAAATTCTGACCCTACCATCCGAATGTTGCAGCAGAAATCGAGACTCATCAGACCAGGCAACGTTTTTCCAATCTTCTATTGTCCAATTTCGTTGAGCTTGTGCAAATTGTAGCCTCAGTTTCCTGTTCTTAGCTGAAAGGAGTGGCACCTGGCGTGGTCTTCTGCTGCTGTAGCCCATCTGCCTCAAAGTTGGACGTACTGTGCATTCAGAGATGCTCTTCTGCCTACCTTGGTTGTAACGGGTGGTTATTTGAGTCACTGTTGCCTTTCTATCAGCTCCAACCAGTCTGGCCATTCTCCTCTGACCTCTGGCATCAACAAGGCATTTCCGCCCACAGAACTGCCGCTCACTGGATATTTTTTCTTTTTGGGACCATTCTCTGTAAACCCTAGAGATGGTTGTGTGTGAAAATCCCAGTAGATCAGCAGTTTCTGAAATACTCAGACCAGCCCTTCTGGCACCAACAACCATGCCACGTTCATAGTCACGCAAATCACCTTTCTTCCCCAAACTGATGCTGGTTTGAACTGCAGGAGATTGTCTTGACCATGTCTACATGCCTAAATGCACTGAGTTGCTGCCATGTGATTGGCTGATTACAAATTAAGTGTTAACGAGCAGTTGGACAGGTGTACCTAATAAAGTGGCCGGTGAGTGTAGTTACTAGTTAAAGTATATAGTTATAGTAACTTAGTTATAGTATAGTAGTTAATATATAGTTATAGTAACTAGTTATAGTATAGTAGTTAGTATATAGTTATAGTTACTAGTTATAGTATAGTAGTTAGTATATAGTTATAGTAACATAGTTATAGTATAGTAGTTAGTATATAGTTATAGTTACTAGTTATAGTATAGTAGTTAGTATATAGTTATAGTAACATAGTTATAGTATAGTAGTTAGTATATAGTTATTGTTACTAGTTATAGTATAGTAGTTAGGATATAGTTATAGTAACTAGTTATTGTATAGTAGTTAGTATATAGTTATATTTACTAGTTATTGTATAGTAGTTAGTATATAGTTATAGTTAGTTATAGTATAGTAAGTCAAGGGGTTAATTTTCCTTTTATTGATTTGACTATTGATCTTCACCTTCACTGTGAAAGCAGCAGAATCTGCAGCAGCAACACTAATCAGCTGTAGGCAACCAGCTGGTCACAGTCTGCCGTCCTCATGGTTGCTGCGGTTGCTCGGCAACACGCTGGCCTGTCTCCTCAATCTCAGCTGATGCTCATTGGTGCTGAGAGCTCGTAAAGTTTCTGTTTGTCACTAATCGATGTTCATGTCTAATTTCTTTCTACAAACAAACATGTCTGACTTGTGTTTGGTGAAATTTGGACAGAACAGCTGTAATTACCATAGTTACCATAGCAACCAGCCATCTGCAGCCTGTCAATTGACAGCTCTATTTTAATTCTGCTATTTCAGTGGTTTAATTTTGTCACAAATGTTTCAAACAACACAAATGTTCAAACTCATGTTTAGATCTAAAAAAACTAAAATATTCATTACCCTTATTGACAGTATTAAACTAATTAGCTCAGTGGTTTCAGCCTCTGAACAAATTAGACTCACTGTTTAAGATTATTGTAAAACGTGTCTCTTGTAGTTCATCCCTGAAAAATGAATTCTATAAAAAGAAGAAGGAAAAAATTATCGTTTTTTCCTTTTTTTGGTTTTGTTTTTTTCTGGTTCAGCTGTTATAAATCAAAGCTAAGTTAAAAGTGTAATGAAAGTAAAGAATGATCCTGAAACTGAATCTACAGGATTTGACTGATTAAAACACAGCAGCAACATGTCTCTGAGCCTTTTGCTGCTGGATAAACAACGTTCCCAACAACATTCCTAACAACGTTCCCAACAACATTCCTAACAACGTTCCCGGTAACGTTCCCAACCACGTTTCCAACAACGTTCCAGGCAACGTTCCAAACAACGTTCCCAGCAACATTCCAACCACGTTTCCAACAACGTTCCAGGCAACGTTCCAGGCAACGTTCCCAACAACGTTCCCAACAACATTCCCAACAACGTTCCCAACAACGTTCCAAACAACGTTACCAACAACATTCCAAACAACGTTCCCAGCAACGTTCCCAACAACGTTCCAAACAACGTTACCAACAACATTCCAAACAACGTTCCCAGCAACATTCCAAACAACGTTACCAACAACGTTACCAATAACGTTACCAACAGCGTTCCCAACAACGTTCCCAACAACGTTCCAAACAACGTTCCCAACAACGTTCCCAGCAACGTTCCCAACAACGTTCCAAACAACGTTCCCAACAACTTTCCCAGCAACGTTACCAACAACGTTACCAACAACATTCCCGGCAACGTTCCCAACAACGTTCCCAACAACGTTCCCAACAACGTTCCCAACAACGTTCCCAACAATGTTCCCAACAAAGCTTCCAACAACGCTCCCAACAATGCTCCCAACAATGTTCCCAACAACGCTCCCAACAACGCTCCCAACAACGTTCCCAACAACATTCCTAACAACGTTCCCGGCAACGTTCCCAACCACGTTTCCAACAACGTTCCAGGCAACGTTCCAAACAACGTTCCCAGCAACATTCCAACCACGTTTCCAACAACGTTCCAGGCAACGTTCCAGGCAACGTTCCCAACAACGTTCCCAACAACATTCCCAACAACGTTCCCAACAACGTTCCAAACAACGTTACCAACAACATTCCAAACAACGTTCCCAGCAACGTTCCCAACAACGTTCCAAACAACGTTACCAACAACATTCCAAACAACGTTCCCAGCAACATTCCAAACAACGTTACCAACACCGTTACCAATAACGTTACCAACAGCGTTCCCAACAACGTTCCCAACAACGTTCCAAACAACGTTCCCAACAACGTTCCCAGCAACGTTCCCAACAACGTTCCAAACAACGTTCCCAACAACTTTCCCAGCAACGTTACCAACAACGTTACCAACAACATTCCCGGCAACGTTCCCAACAACGTTCCCAACAACGTTCCCAACAACGTTCCCAACAATGTTCCCAACAAAGCTTCCAACAACGCTCCCAACAATGCTCCCAACAATGTTCCCAACAACGCTCCCAACAACGCTCCCAACAATGTTCCCAACAACGCTCCCAACAACTTGCACAATCACAGCAGAAATAGTCTGAAGTGGAGATGACCTGATCCCTGCCAAGTGCGGCCTGTAGTGGTCTGTGGTGGTCTGTAGCGGTCTGTAGTGGTCTGTGGTGGCCTGTAGTGGTCTGTAGTCATCTGTATCAGTCTGTAGTAGTCTGCAGTTGTCTGTAATGGTCTGTGGTAGTCTGTAGCAGTCTGTAGTTGTCTGTACTCGTCTGTGGTGGCCTGTAGTGGTCTGTGGTGGCCTGTAGTGGTCTGTAGCAGTCTGTAGTGGTCTGTGGTGCCCATCAGAGGTCTGTGGTGGTGTGTAGTGACCTGTGGTGGTCTCTAAGGGATTAATGGGGTTTCCGGGGTTGGAAACTTTCCTGATCTCCTGTCAAAATGCCAAACTAAAGCCTGTGTGAAGGAGGCATGGTGCTCATTCCTGTGTGTGTGTGTGTGTGTGTGTGTGTGTGTGTGTGTGTGTGTGTGTGTGTGTGTGTGTGTGTGTGGATCAGCTTCAGGTTCTGACCTCATTAAGGTCACATGGTCAGCTGCAGCCAATCCCAGCACATTTCAGGTGAGAGGCAGGATCCACCCAGACAGGTAGCAGCCTATATTATATCATATTACATTATATTATATTATATTACATTATATTATATCACATTATATTATATTATATCATATTACATTATATTATATTACATCACATTATATTATATTATATTACATTATATTATATTATATTATATCATATTACATTATATTATATTATATTATATCACATTATATTATATTATATTACATTATATTATATCACATTATATTATATTATATTATATTATAATATATCACATTATATTATATCATTTTACATTATATTACATTATATTATAGGGCGACACGGTGGAGCAGGGGTTAGCGCTGTTGCCTCACAGCAAGAAGGTCTCAGGTTCTAGACCTCCTTGGTCCTGGGTCTGGGTCCTTTCTGTGTGGAGGTTCATGTTCTCTCTGTCTGGTGGGTTTTCTCCAGGTTCTCCAGCTTCTTCCCACAGTCCAAACACATGCTGAGGTTAATTGGAGACTCTAAATTGGCCGTAGGTGTGAGTGTGTGAGTGAATGGTGTGTGTGCCCCACGATTAGCTGGAGACCATCTGGGGTGTATCGCTGCCTCTCGCCGTAACGCGCTGGGATAGGCTCCAGCAGACCATGTGACCCTAATGAGGAATAAGCAGGTATAGAAAATGACTGACTGATGACATTATATTATATTGTATTATATCACATTATATTATATCACATTATATTATATCACATTATATTATATTATATTATCTCACATTATATTATATCACATTATATTATATCACATTATATTATATCACATTATATTATATTATATTATATTATATCACATTATATTATATCACATTATATTATATCACATTATATTATATTATATCACATTATATTATATTATATCACATTATATTATATTATATCACATTATATTATATTATATTATATTATATCACATTATATTATATCACATTATATTATATCACATTATATTATATTATATCACATTATATTATATTATATTATATTATATCACATTATATTATATTATATTATATCACATTATATTATATCACATTATATTATATTATATTATATTATATCACATTATATTATATTATATTATATCACATTATATTATATCACATTATATTATATTATATTATATTATATCACATTATATTATATTATATTATATTATATTATATCACATTATATTATATCATATTATATTATATCACATTATATTATATCATATTATATTATATCACATTATATTATATTATATTATATTATATTATCTCACGTTATATTATATTGTATCACATTATATTATTATATTATATTATGTTATATTATATCACATTATATTATATCATATTATATTATGTTATATTATATCACATTATATTATATTATATCATATTATATTATATCACATTATATTATATTATATCATATTATATTATATCATATTATATTATATCACATTATATTATATTATATTATATTATATCACATTATATTATATCATATTATATTATATCACATTATATTATATTATATTATATCACATTATATTATATTATATTATATCACATTATATTATATCATATTATATCACATTATATTATATTATATCACATTATATTATATCATATTATATTATATCACATTATATTATATCATATTATATTATATCACATTATATTATATCACATTATATTATATCACATTATATTATATTATATCATATTATATTATATCACATTATATTATATTATATTATATCACATTATATTATTATATTATATTATATTATATCACATTATATTATATTGTATTATATCACATTATATTATATTATATCACATTATATTATATTATATCACATTATATTATATTATATTATATCACATTATATTATATCATATTATATTATATCACATTATATTATATCATATTATATTATATCACATTATATTATATCACATTATATTATATTATATCATATTATATTATATCACATTATATTATATTATATTATATCACATTATATTATTATATTATATTATATTATATCACATTATATTATATTGTATTATATCACATTATATTATATTATATTATCTCACATTATATTATATTATATCATATTATATTATATCACATTATATTATATCATATTATATTATATCACATTATATTATATCATATTATATTATATCACATTATATTATATCACATTATATTATATTATATTATATCACATTATATTATATTGTATTATATCACATTATATTATATTATATTATCTCACATTATATTATATTATATTATATCACATTATATTATATTATATCATATTATATTATATCACATTATATTATATCACATTATATTATATTATATTATATCACATTATATTATATTGTATTATATCACATTATATTATATTATATCACATTATATTATATCACATTATATTATATTATATTATCTCACATTATATTATATTATATTATATCACATTATATTATATTATATTATCTCACATTATATTATATTATATCACATTATATTATATCACATTATATTATATCACATTATATTATATCATATTATATTATATTATATTATATCACATTATATTATATCATATTATATTATATCACATTATATTATATCACATTATATTATATTATATCACATTATATTATATTATATCACATTATATTATTATATTATATTATATTATATCATATTATATTATATCACATTATATTATATTGTATTATATCACATTATATTATATCACATTATATTATATTATATTATATCACATTATATTATGTGGCGCAGGGGTTAGCGCTGTTGCCTCACAGCAAGAAGGTCGCAGGTTCAAGACCTCCTTGGTCCTGGGTCTGGGACCTTTCTGTGTGGAGTTTGCATGTTCTCCCCGTGTCTGCGTGGGTTTTCACCGGGTACTCCGGCTTCCTCCCACAGTCCAAAAACATGCTGAGGTTAATTGGCAACTCTAAATTGCCCATAGGTGTGAGTGTGTGAGTGAATGGTGTGTGTGCCCCACGATTGGCTGGCGACCATCTGGGGTGTATCCCTGCCTCTCGCCGTAACGCGCTGGGATAGGCTCCAGCAGACCCCTGCGACCCTAATGAGGAATAAGCAGGTATAGAAAATGACTGACTGATGACATTATATTATATTGTATTATATCACATTATATTATATCACATTATATTATATCACATTATATTATATTATATTATCTCACATTATATTATATCACATTATATTATATCACATTATATTATATCACATTATATTATATTATATTATATTATATCACATTATATTATATCA
Organism: Lepturacanthus savala; assembly: GCA_030544235.1. Classification (NCBI taxonomy): domain Eukaryota; kingdom Metazoa; phylum Chordata; class Actinopteri; order Scombriformes; family Trichiuridae; genus Lepturacanthus; species Lepturacanthus savala. The sequence continues at coordinate 31,861,687 of CM060484.1, forward strand.
CATTATATTATATCACATTATATTATATCATATTATATTATATCACATTATATTATATTATATTATATTATATCACATTATATTATATTGTATTATATCACATTATATTATATTGTATTATATCACATTATATTATATTATATTATATCACATTATATTATATTATATCACATTATATTATATTATATTATATCACATTATATCATATTATATTATATCACATTATATTATATCACATTATATTATATTATATTATATTATCTCACATTATATTATATTATATCACATTATATTATATCATATTATATTATATCATATCACATTATATTATATCATATTATATTATATCACATTATATTATATTATATTATATTATCTCACATTATATTATATTATATCATATTATATTATATCACATTATATTATATCATATTATATTATATTATATTATCTCACATTATATTATATTATATTATATCACATTATATTATATTATATTATATTATCTCACATTATATTATATCACATTATATTATATTATATTATCTCACATTATATTATATTATATTATATCACATTATATTATATTATATTATATCACTTTATATTATATCATATTATATTATATCACATTATATTATATTATATTATATTATCTCACATTATATTATATCACATTATATTATATTATATCATATTATATTATATCATATTATATTATATCACATTATATTATATTATATCATATTATATTATATCACATTATATTATATCAAGGATTAAAGGTCTTATGTCTCAGCAAGATTTGGAAAAGCTTGTCCATGCTTTTATTTTCAGTAGACTAGACTACTGCAACGGGGTCTTTACAGGCTTCTCTAAAAAGTCAATCAGACAGCTGCAGCTGATTCAAAATGCTCGAGTCCTGACTAGGACTAAAAAAGTAGACCATATCACTCCAGTTCTAAGGTCCTTGCACTGGCTTCCTGTCTGCCAAAGAATTCACTTTAAAATACTCTTACTGGTTTATAAAGCCCTGAATGGTCTAGGGCCTAGGTATATTGCAGATCTGCTGACCCCTTATGAACCGTCCAGACCTCTTAGATCATCTGGATCAGGTCTGCTCTCTGTTCCTAGAGTCAGAACTAAACATGGAGAAGCAGCGTTCAGTTTCTATGCCCCACAGATCTGGAACAAACTCCCAGAGACCTGCAGGTCTGCCACAACTCTCACTGCTTTTAAATCACAGCTGAAGACTTTTCTGTTCAATGCTGCCTACTGCTAATATCATTCTGAATTACTCTGCACTGTACTGTAACTTGTTCTTTGTTTTAATTTCAAAGTTATACATTTTAATTCTTAATTTTTATTTCTTATTTTTATTTTATATCTATTTTTTTTATTTTAATCAACTGTTTTAAATTGTTTTAATCAACTGTCTTAAATTGTATCTTGATGCTTTTAAGGTTTTATGTAAAGCACTTTGAATTACCTTGTTGTTGAAATGTGCTATACAAATAAACTTGCCTTGCCTATATTGTATTATATCACATTATATTATATTATATTATATCACATTATATTATATCATATTATATCACATTATATTATATCATATTATATCACATTATATTATATTATATTATATCACATTATATTATATCATATTATCTCACATTATATTATATCATATTATCTCACATTATATTATATCACATTATATTATATTATATCATATTATCTCACATTATATTATATCACATTATATTATATTATATTATATCACATTATATTATATTATATTATATTATATTATATTATATCACATTATATTATATTGTATTATATCACATTATATTATATTATATTATCTCACATTATATTATATTATATTATATTATCTCACATTATATTATATTATATTATATCAAATTATATTATATCATATTATATTATATTATATCACATTATATTATATCATATTATATTATCTCACATTATATTATATTATATCACATTATATTATATCATATTATATTATATCACATTATATTATATTGTATCACATTATATTATTATATTATATTATATTATATCACATTATATTATATTATATTATATCACATTATATTATATTATATTATATCCCATTATATTATATTATATTATATTATCTCACATTATATCATATCACATTATATTATATTATATTATCTCACATTATATTATATCACATTATATTATATCACATTATATTATTTTATATTATATCACATTATATTATATTATATCATATTATATTATATCACATTATATTATATCACATTATATTATTTTATATTATATCACATTATATTATATTATATCATATTATATTATATCACATTATATTATATCACATTATATTATATTATATCATATTATATTATATCACATTATATTATATCACATTATATTATATTATATTATATCACATTATATTATATTATATCATATTATATTATATCACATTATATTATATCACATTATATTATTTTATATTATATCACATTATATTATATTATATCATATTATATTATATCACATTATATTATATCACATTATATTATTTTATATTATATCACATTATATTATATTATATCATATTATATTATATCACATTATATTATATCACATTATATTATTTTATATTATATCACATTATATTATATTATATCATATTATATTATATCACATTATATTATATCACATTATATTATATTATATCATATTATATTATATCACATTATATTATATTATATCATATTATATTATATCACATTATATTATATCACATTATATTATATTATATCATATTATATTATATCACATTATATTATATCACATTATATTATATTATATTATATCACATTATATTATATCATATTATATTATGTCACATTATATTATATTATATCACATTATATTATATGATATTATATCGAGATCGCGAATACAAGCGGCCGAAATGGGTTTCCTTCGCCGGGTGGCTGTGCTCTCCCTTAGAGATAGGGTGAGAAGCTCGGTCATCCGCGAGGAGCTCAGAGTAGAACCGCTGCTCCTCCACATCGAGAGGAGCCAGTTGAGGTGGCTCGGGCATCTAGTGAGGATGCCTCCTGGACGCCTCCCTGGTGAGGTGTTCCGGGCACGTCCCTCCGGGCGGCGGCCCCGGGGAAGACCCAGGACACGCTGGAGAGACTATGTCTCTCGGGTGGTCTGGGAACGCCTTGGGGTCCCCCCGGAAGAGCTGGAGGAAGTAGCTGGGGAGAGGGAAGTCTGGGCTGAAGCTGCTGAAGCTGCTGCCCCCGCGACCCGATTACGGATAAGCGGAAGAAGACGAGACGAGATATTATATTATATTATATCACATTATATTATATCATATTATATTATATCACATTATATTATATTATATTATATCACATTATATTATATCATATTATATTATATCACATTATATTATATTATATTATATCACATTATATTATATTATATTATATTATATCACATTATATTATATTATATCATATTATATTATATCACATTATATTATATTATATCATATTATATTATATCACATTATATTATTATATTATATTATATTATATCACATATTATATTATATTATATCACATTATATTATATTATATTATATCACATTATATTATATTATATTATATCATATTATATTATATCACATTATATTATATCATATTATATTATATCATATTATATTATATCATATTATTATGGATTTAAGTTGAAGTTTCATTTAACTCAAATTAAAACTAAAGTTGCTGTGATGGATAAAACTACACAACTCTAAAACAAATAAAAAGTGATCAATGATC